>WOGO01001726.1:0-17342 GCA_015342085.1 Leptinotarsa defecta
TTTTCGTCGCACTTTGAATTGATTTAAAGATACCTACAAACATCCTCACGAACTAATTTCTTCGAAAATATATATACACAGGGAAAACAGAAAGTAGCATCTCCGAATGCTACAATATTTCGAATACATACATATACAAACACATACATACATTGAGGATATGTTATACCTTCTTTCTCTAACTACTTGAGGGATCCTTTATACTCTATAAAGAATCAGACACTGGGTACATACAGAAAACGAGCCCCTGAGTCTATATAGAGAATAGACCTCGACTAACCTGTCCTGCAACATCAGATCAAGAGCAAAACCTTATCAGTTCACCAACTCTCAAACAAACAAAGAGCCAGAGAGCAACTTTAAGCCTCCTCAAGACCAGGATTTCTTATTAATCTGCCTCGCAGTAGTAGAAGTAGAATTTGCATTGGGGAAGGAAACATTTTATTGACAACAGTTTTTCTACATCAGAACAAACAAGTTAGTATCATCAGGAGATGATAACAAAATAAATAATTGTCATTAATGTTATTAATATTAATATGTACATATATACATATGTAGATATAACAACCGAATATCATAACAACAATATTATAAACACCGTCAGGTTTTTGTGTTCGCGAGTTCGCATTAACAACGACCATGGATGAAATTGAAGAAATTGAGGAACAAAATCAAATTTCTTTAGAAATATTGGGAGAATCATGTGCAGCGAGTATTAATTCACTGCCGAAAATAGCTCACGAGCGATATCAAAAAGAATATGAATATTTTGAAACGGCTGCCGGCCGTTAAAAAATCTTAACGGACGGAGGCTTTTCAAATGTCATCTGAATACCATTGATATGCAAAATACAGAGTGTCCCAAAATTGAGTTACCAAGCGATATCTCCGTTATTCGTAAAGCTAGAAAAACTAAACTGAAGTGGTTTCGAACGATGTCAAAATGCACCTCTGAGATCATCTTGAAAATCGTAGTTTTCAAGAAACCACACTCAACATTGTCATTTCCAATGGTGTTGGGGGTTTATCCCCTTGAATTCGAACTCCAATTATTCAAAACAAGAAAAACTCCAATGTTTGCTGTCTGTATTCATTGTTCACTTTCTTAGATTATTACGACATAACCTTTGTGGACTGTATGCTATTTTACTCTGCTTGAATAAGTGACATAAGGGAGTCTATGTCACTATTAATACTATCATATATTATTTCTTATACAAGGTCTCCCAGAACTCAGTCAACATGCCACATTTTTGTATAGAAAGGGTTGCAGAACTGAAGCAAAGTTAGCTTGTAGAGACGTTGGTTTGCCCTCCTGGGATTATCATCGACAACATGCTAACCACTGATTTCAAAAAAGTATTCCCCGATCTAGTTTGTCGAAAAGGCATCCTGAAACAAATTATACTTCAATTGAGTCTCCTTGTCACTGTTCAAATTATGTCAGTACCATGTGTCATGTTTGTGAGCCGTCGTATTATGAAATTTCTTCCTGACGTTTCGTTAGTAAGCATGGTTAGCTCCTTCGGAGGTTGTTTCATTGGAAAGAACTATTTCCTAGTATCGTCGTAGTAAAAATTAAGGAGACACTTGCAAGACACTTGCAAAACGCGCCTGCAGGATTTGCGAATCAGAATTCTTCTATGAAGAACAGTCACCTCATTCGAATGAAGATACGATATAGATAAGGCCTTGAGATCAAGGACATTCTTACGCCAGAACTCGGAAGAACAAACAACGATTGTAATAGTCTACCAATTATTCGTCTTTAGAGTAACAGATCGAATAGGAAATATTCTGTGTGAATACAATAAGGAAGATGAAGAATCAGACTGCGATCAGTCAAAGATTGCAGGAATCTACTCTCAGATGCGAGTGTGGTCAAGTATACATAGGAACTACAAAGAGGTTCATGTATGTCACGATAAACTAACACCAAAAACATTGCAGATTGGAACAAACAGATAAGTCAGTAGTAGTGGAAAATGCGCTAAGCGAGGTAGATCGTCAAATCTTTTTTGGAGGAGTCAAACAAGGGATATCATAATCAGTCAAATCGGTTAGTATGGGGGAAGAATTGAATCCACTGACGGTTGAATGGAATTGAAAAGATGAAACACTGAAACTCAACCGAATATGAACTCTATTCTCGTCAGAACGAAGATATCCCTCGATCAGATTCCTTCACCACTATCATATCCTACTGCGTCATCACCTCAACAACACCCCAACATTCGAAACATTTGAGATGGAAGCACTTCTGAAAAAGCTAGCCACGCATGCATTTGATAAAAACAGTGACAAGGCGAATCAAATAACATACCGATACATTTTTTGGGGGTTTAATTTCCAAAACAGAAGTAGAAAATATTATTTTAATCTGGTTAGCATTTCTGTAACTCTTCTTATGACGGAAATATCACGAGTTTACTAAATTCGGTGACACCCTGCATGAAAACTGTGGCAGTACTTACAAAATAAGAAGCTGCAAGTACAAAATGCATAAATAATTTAGAAATTCATCATTTTGGCGTAGGTACTCTAAAACTCGTTAAAAATTGAATATTCTAAAAGAATATCCACATGAGCTTTCTGCTTCCATGTAACCCTATGGAAAGTTGGTATTTTCTCGAGAAGTAAACTTCAGGCACGTACTCAGCCGCTAAAAAAGAACCTTCAGGCGATAGCACTGAACAGAAGTCAATCTATAGCAGAAAATACTTCCAATAGTAAATTTGTTGGAAGCAGTCGAAGGCTCGGGTGAATATTCATAGAAATATATAGTGGCTCCTCTGATGGCTTAGCTTTTCATGCTTGATTCGTTGGCAACGAATGAGAATGCTCAAGTTAGCTTCGTCAAATACAAGGTCAATGAGCAATGTAATAATTCAAAGATGTATTAAGGTTTAGAACGTACAGCAACACAAACACCTACTGACCACCATCCGTAGTTTCTATACTCCACTGGTTAATTGACTGGAGCTAGTATTGCAAGTATTCGGTTCATCACAAACTCAAATCTGAAACTGACAGCTCTCCTAATAAGCCATTTTGGGTTCCACTTTTTCTGAGAATCGTTCTGTCTTGTGATGACATACTTGATTACATGACTGTACAGCAAGTTCGCAGTTTGTTACATTAATATCTTGTAACATCATATACAGACCGTTTCTTTTATCATGTGGTAACATTGCCACATTCTGAACCCTAACAAATACGAAGACGATTAAATGGGAAAAAAGGTAACTGTCATCGGGAACAATATAATGGTCGAAGAAAATTTACGGGGACACTCGCCCTTTTCGAATTATACGGGAAAGTCTACTATGATGATGTAATGCTAAATATTCGATATTACATTTCGTGTCAATATGGCCACCATCAACATTTTTCAAATACGGACCTCTCTTTTACTTCTTTTGTAAATTGTTTCGATTTCTTCAAAATATAATCCAGATACATTCGATAGGTAGGTACCCTACCACAATGAAAGTTCATACTTTTTCGTTTTGTAAATTTCTCCCTAATCAATTATAATTCATAATATTTTTATAATTCTCAATCCTGGAAGTAACGAAAATATCAGTTTTTGGTCAAAATCGATTGTTGTATAATTTGGTATGATCAAATAGCATCTCAATTCATTTACCAGCTTAAACGAGTAGGCTTTGCTTGGTTTGTATGGCAGGAAAAATGAATGCGTTGTTGATATCTGTTGAGAAATGTCAGACGTTCATGAACATATCAAAGATGTATTCAAATGATGAAAAGACTGATATGCTATTCAGTTATGCAGAATCAAATGAAAATACTTTTTTGGCCAGGGATATGTATGTTGAGTTATACTCGAATCGTCGTATTCCGAACATCCAAATGTTTAGACGATTAGAAAGAAATTTGAGGAACTTTGGTGCATTCGACAGAAAGAAAAAAAAAAGGAAATCTGTGATTACTGGAAGTGTGAGGAATGAAATAAATGGTATGGGTAAGTAAATAAACTACATAAAAATGTACACAGTGAAAACACCTTTTTTTTTATTTAGAATCGGGCAGTTACAAAAAGTATGCTGATCAATATTGTTTTTGCTACTGGATACGCAAAGTTCATCACCTCAATAAAAGGGATTACGAAAGGAGAGTACGATTCGTGAAGTGGTTAAGACGTAGAAATATGGAAGTTGGAAATATTTTGTAAAAAAATAATATGGACGGACGAATCAAAATTCACCAACAATGGTTAGTTTGATAGAAGTATCTATTATAGGTGGAATGATACCAATGAACATTCACTTAGGGAAACCAATTTCCGAGAAAGGTTCGGAATAAATGTTTGGTTGGGAATTGTGGGAATAAACATCCTTGGCCCTTTCTTTTACGATGATCATTTGAATAGTGGAATGTATCTTCATTTTCTATTCAATGAATTCGATGGCTACTTAGATATATTGCCACTGAATATCCGACTTCAAATACAATATTTTCAACAGGACGGCGCTCTTCCCCATAATGCAGCAATAGTAAGGGAACATTTAGATGCAATATTCCAAAGAAAATGAATTGGATACAACGGACCGATTAACTGGCCATCTCGATCCCCAGATCTTACTCCTTTAAAGTTTTTCGTGTAGGGATACATAAAGGATAAAGTTTTTTTCAACACCAAGTAAAGATATCGACCATCTCAAACAAAAAATTAGAGATGCATGTATTAGTATTACACCTACTATGCTAGAAAATTGCCACACAAATTGTCGAGCATTTAAAGTAGATTTCCATGTAGCTTTGATTTTCCGTATTGGTTCCATTTTTCCCAAAAGTTCAAGACAAAATACATTGTTTTTCTGTTAGATTGTTGTCACTGATGATGGTGGTTATTTCAAATGAAACGCTAAAATAATATCAAATGTGATATACCCTTGGATTGTGAATTTATCGCTTCATCAATATCTGTAATAAAAAAAGACAGGTCCGTATTTAAAAAAAAAACGTTAATGGTATTGTATTGTTTCAGATGACAGTTACCTTTTTTCCCATTTAATCGTCATCGTATCTGTTACGGTTTAGAATATAGCAATGTTACCATATGATAAAAGAAATGACCTGTATATAAACTTGTCTATAGGACTTTTCAATTCAGTAATCCAATTATTCTTATGACGAATCTTATATAATTTTTGTATTGTCTGATGGAAAATGAAAAGTATTATTATCATTATTACTATTATTATAGTCAGTAATTATTAGTCATATTCATAAATTTCAGCTATAGAAAAAAAGGAATGCTGAACAAAAAAATTTTCAATACTCAACTTCTTCAATACGGCTGACGTTTCAGAAAAAAGTCATTTCCGTTTTCAAAACTTGCGAAAACACTTTGTGTATATTTCTATTGACAAATGTCAAAGGAATTAAATACGAAGATGTCATAGTCGATATTCTACACACACACACATACAGGATGTTTGCCGAGTTATTAACCAGAAGCGTTTCATTTCAACAGATTTAGCTGAAATGCAATTGTTACTTGCCAATAGTATATAGTCCGATTCATTCAGTTTTTTCCTGAGATTCTTTGGTGATTATTTTTGTTTCATTCCATTTTATTATAGGACAATGAGTTCAACATAAACTCGTCCAT
This sequence comes from Leptinotarsa defecta, assembly GCA_015342085.1. Lineage (NCBI taxonomy): Eukaryota > Metazoa > Arthropoda > Insecta > Coleoptera > Chrysomelidae > Leptinotarsa > Leptinotarsa defecta. Next base: position 5,642 of record WOGO01001726.1, read on the forward strand.
GAAGAATAACAATTGGGTTGTTTTTTCAAAGCATAAGACACTAGTTGTTTTCATATGCTTTTCGTTTTTATTCATCAAGAAGAAAGATAATTTCATTTTTAGATGTTTCAGCCAACACGAAGAAAAGTCACAAAAACGTCACCAGAATTGTCTAAGGGATAATAACAATATTACCACCATTGTTTCCAAAATACACGGTGTTAAAAGGATTTTTGGTTATTACCAAAGGATTTTTGGTTGCTACCAAAAATCTTTTTAACACCCTGTATTTTGAAAACAACGAATTTTCGGTTTGAATTTTATTTTTCATTAAATCAGCTCCGTAATATACCCTTACATCTTTTTACCGCAATGAGAAAACACCACTCTACTCAGTTCCCAATCAGCACTGTTACCGATTACTTTCAAATGTCTAATTTTTTTGTCGTAGGTAGTACACGCCTGAAGCAGCTATTGTATTAATAGTTTCACTCAATAGGCATACTTCTTTAAAATTTCTGTGAAACACTTCATCATTTCTTCATTTTACTCATTCATACTCATCTTATGTTTATTTGTGAATGAAACATTTCAATTGAAAAATTATTCTCATTTTATCATTTTTTTCACTTGCAATCGGCGATTGTATCATTATGATTGGCAGCAGGAATATATAACAAACAATCTAAAGTGCATTTCCACCTCGTAACCTGTCCAATAAAATATCCTCGTAGCGATATGAAGTGTGTATGTAAACAAATATTTAGTTTCGGAAGTTTGGGAAGTCTTCTGAATTGTTGTTTCGAAGTAAAGCAATTGACAAGTTGTTTTCAGGATATAAATGGAACTGAAAGATAATTCTGGTATATGGCTAATAGTTTACAATTTCAGTTCGAAGTACTTACGAGAGTAGTTCAGAAGAATGGTTTAGAAAACGACTCGCTTCAATAAGTTTCCATCTGTTACAAATCTAGTTTCATTTTGAGTTGGAAGATACTCCACTAATTTGGATAGGTTCTTGCATTTTCATTTGATTTATGGTATATACGATATTACTGCAATTATCACAGGATGTTTGCTAAGATCATATCATATCGAAATATCAAATTTTACTCTCATTTTCATTATAAATGTTCTTTATTAAAATCACGGAATCATATGAAAATTTTGGAATGGAACAGATAATGAAGTAGTTATGAGAGTTACGAATTAAAAGATGAAGTGTCCAGAAATACTGCAGACTCATGTGTTCAGTTTTATCTTCCACCTTTTCATGATTCCAATAACAAAAATGTTGTTCTCTGTACTACTTCGTACAGCTTCTTTGCTGGATATTTACCATATTCTTCTCGACATAATTAAGGTTACCTAAGAATAGTTTACTTCCTGTAATCCAGAGCCTCATTTTCGCATTGAACATGTGTTCTCTCAATGATTACAACCCGGAGGGATAAGGTCTGTTTCATATAGCTTAATTTTGTTCAGGTATCCTCTGAATGATTATTATCCAGTCAGTAGCTCTGTGATTATTCTGAGCCAATCCCTATATAAGGATGAAGCTTTTCTCAACAGTTTTTTCTTGCCGATCCCTTCATACAAGTTTTTTCATGTATATTTCCAGGTGTGTTTTTTCAGTACTCTTTGTGTTGTTGACTCAGGTTACTATAGTAAACTCCGACCTGGGTAAAAAACATATTAATTTTTGGTACAGATATGTAGACGATATTCTTGCCTGTTTCAGAGGTACTACACGATATCTGAACCAATTTATGACATTCATGAACAACCTCAATAGCAACATTCAGTTCACACTAGAAACAGAGATAGAGAAACAGATAAATTTCTTAGACCTGGCCATCACACACAATCAGAATAAATTCGAGTTCAATGTTTTCAGAAAACCTAGCTATACAGACATCACCATCCCAAGCGATTCTTTCCATCCAGACAGTTATAAATTAGCAGCATAGCCTACAACTCAATGTTACACAGAGTATTGTTCAGGTACCTGACTGTGTGTGTTGATTTTTCTGTAGTCTATGTAGCCCTATGTACCATTTTCACATCTGTTCACAAGAACATACAAAAAGGCTAGAGTTCCTTTGGGTTTCTCGTTCCATTGTGAATTGGATTTTTGGGTCAAGATAGTTTAGATGTGAATAAAATATTTTTTCTCAGAAAAGTGATTTTATTGAAATTTTGTTGTCGAAATTGACTTCTATTGTTTCTTGTTGTATTTACTTTCATTCAATTTTCTATTTGATGATAACACAATCGATAAAACATTATTTTACATCAAACATTTTATTGTAAGACACCAAATGATTGATTTCAAACATATCATCCCAAAGTAATTTTGTAATTTGAAATGTTAACTTACATTTTCCATTAGAACATAACTGTCATCATACTCTTTAGAGATATACAAGTCATTATCAAATTATCTCATTATCATTATATTGCCATTATATTTTATTACGTAGACTTGAGCCTTGGAAAAAATTTGTGGAAAAATTCAAACGAAACCAAATGTACTCCACGTTTTGGAGTTTATGCTACTTTTTTATTCATCAAAACAAACTAATTATGACGTATTATGTGGTGATCATGAAAACGAAATAAAAAATTTCATCACATTAATGGTAAATCTATTCATATAAGTTCCTTGCACATTTTGAATTAATTGGTGTTTTGATGGATATTTTCACGAATTGTCAATGACGTATTCAGGTGACTGGTTAGAGAAAGGTAATGCACGTTGAATTTGAAAAAAAATTTTTCAACGAATACATTGACATTTGTCAACGAAGATATATTATGAGAGATGACAAGAATAGAAACTACCTACTCATATTGGAAAAAAAAATTAATCAAGGCTTTGAATAAAATCAGACTCTTTCTTAAGGAGTTACCAACTTTTCTTGAATAACTCTTCAGTTGAAACTTTATTGTACCAAAGCAGATTCACTGTTGATTTTTTTTTACTTTTCAAATTTTGGAGATATATGAACCTGTACACATAAAAAAACCATTGACTGCTACATAGAAAATAACATTCAGTTTGTAAAAATAGGTCGAATAAACTGAGTTTGATATTCCTCTTGAAGATGATCACTTGGTGATCGAAACACGTATCGAGGTGTTGAAATAGCGGTTTGATATTGGGAAGAAACTCAAGTAATATTCACAGTTTTTTGTGTGGTTATTAAAAATATACAGGGTGGGGCATCGAAAACGAAACAGATCGAATATCTTCAAAACACATGTGTTCAGAAAAAAATGCAAAAACACGTCGATTTGTAATCCAAGGGAGACATCTTTCTATCGTAACCCCAACAGGCATACCTCTGTTCGCTAGTTAACTTTTCATTTTGGCGCTCTATTGCAGGAAAAATAATTGTTTCGTTTTTCAATTCACATTTTATTTGAAAGGTAATGTGAATGGCCCGACAAAAAGTAATCTAAAGGGGATAAATCTAGAGATCGGGGGGGCCATTCTTTATTATACCAATACATAGGCGTAGTAAGTCAGTTGTTATTCCAAAGGTACGAATGTCATCAAATAACTTCAGAAATGCTCCAAAACGCCAGACGGCGTTTCGAGAATAACTTATACTCATTTATGGCAGTTCATGGCGAACACTTTGAGCATCTACTGTGAATTAAAGTAGTTTGCGATGGTTGGATTATGTAATTTTTTCAATTGTTGTTCTTTTTTTCGTGAATTGTTCACATTACCTTTCAAATAAAATGTGAATTTAAAAACGAAACAGTTGTTTTTCCTGCAATAGAGCGCCAAATTGAAAAGTTGAGTAGTGAACACTCACATGTCTGAATTCCTTATGTAATTACCTTTTCAATGCTGTGTCACACTTAGTACTGCCCGCCATCTGCTCGCCATTAGATCAAGCAATTATGTCGATAATTCTGGAGTTACAAACAAACAAACAAATATACATACATACATACAGGTGAAGCTAATAAAAGCGTGATAAAAAAAAGGTAACAAGAGAAGCATCAATTCAATAAGAGAGGCTAAAAGACTGCTTTTGATTCAAATGTTTCCGGCATAGTAAGATGTCACAACTATTTACGTCACGCTTCCGTGTATTCCCAATCAACCATGACTATTATTAGTAGTAAACAATATTTCTCGGCGACAAGGTTCAAGCAAGACTTTTTATGTAGGTACATTAGACGTAACTGAAAAATCCCACTGAATTACCTCTAGTCATTCATTAAAATGATAAAATTCGAAAACATCAATTACTGATGTATTCATTATCAGTGTTAACGACATTGACGTTTAGAAATGTAATACATTGTTTTCGTTATTGTTTTATAAAAAATAGCGGTTCAATTTCAAAATAGATTTATTGATGTGAATTATGTGCAACCAAAGAAATATCTAGTCTAATTATTTATGGGTACATTTTGAGCAACCGCTGTTCAAATAAACAAAAGTAATAATTATAAGAGAAGTTTTAGCTTCTGTAATATCAATACGAAAGCTTAGATTTTCGGTACGGAGACGTATATAAATTCTGTATTTATATTACAGACGAAAAACATCTCTTTTTATTACGCTTTGGTTTATTCCATGCATTATGTGGAATCCTGTTATAGGTTGTTCACGTTAAGAAGAGAATGACGTCACAAGACGACAAGTAACGGTGTTGCCAACATGTGCACTATTTCGAACTTTCAAATTTTGTTGTACTGTTGATATGTTTTATTGCTATTATCCTTACTTACTCTTAGTATTCGTTGGGACTATTTCAACAATGCTTTAGGCATATTGAATATACGCATGTCTTATCAAAAGAAATGATTAGTTCTGAAAAGAAAAGAGAGACTGACATTTTTAAGTTTGTTTCGATTCGGCAACGTCTGGAATTTTACTGTCAGTTGAGCAACTTACAAAATGAAATGTTACTAGTTTCATTGCTGTTGAACGCATTTCGGTGGGAATTTTAAAGTTGTTATGTTGGATATACAAAATTACCAAAAATGACGTCATTCTCTTCTTAACGTGAACAACCTATAATGCTGCTATATGTGAGTGATTATAAATTAAAATAACATATTACTCTACTCGGCCATCATTCTGCTTAGTGCCTCTGATAGCGTAGCTGGTGAATGCGCCTGCCTGTCTAGGGAACAAGAGAGGTCAGGTTCGAATCCCAGACGAGTCGAATTTTCCTAATTCAGTTTTCTTTTCAAATGTCTGCATACTGCATAGGAAATTATGATTTCTTAGTCTTATGAGATATCGAGTGACTGATATCACCTAAGAACCACAAGGAATTCATTTAGAATTCGATGGAAGTCTTCAGATATTTCGAATAGATCTAACCATAGAGGGGCAACATGAACAAAAAATAGCGGAGAACTAAGCTCAGCTGCTTCTTAATATTGAGCATAGTTTGATCGATAACACGAAACAAATCAAGAACAAATACGAGTGGAATAATGGGAGAGATTAGTAGTACAAAAAAAAATCAAAATGAAAAAAGGAGCAATTGGCGAGTATTATACAGAAACAGTCCACCGATCTTGGGAACAGGAATTATGCGTGGTGTGCGGATTTTCTTCTTTCCACCGGCAGCTTTGAGGTTTTTACGTGCCGCCTGCAATGCCACAGTGATAGCTTTTTTGCTATTATTCGTCACAAATTGATCCCCACCAGCTTTCTTCAATACATTTCGCACTTCATGTATTTCAATAAGAAACACCAACAACTGTGCCCTGAAGGGTACTTTTTGGATACCGAGCTATTATCAAATGAAAAACATTTTTATTTGTTAACAAAGACAGATGAAGATTTACTACAATTAACTAATAACGGAATTTAGGACACCAGCTTAGGGAAACCATATAAAGACATCCATAAACTCATGGATGCAAGCCGAATCGATATATTGGTGGAATAAGCTACCAGAAATGAGGCAGGCGAAGGAGTTCATAAAGAAACCATCACTCAGATTCACAGAAGACCTACTAAAACCACAACCGTAAAGTTGTAAGGGTAGTGGTGGGTCTACTAATGGGGCATAGCCGGCTCAGGAAACAAATGAGCAACATGGGTCTGACAGAAGAAACCCAATGCAGGTTTTGTCAAGAAGAGGAAGAAACCGCACTGCATGTGCTCTGTGAATGCGAAAGGATAGCAAAGCTATTTGAAGGAGTCAGATCAAGGCTATGGAGTCCCATCAAAGAGATCAAGATAGACAATGAGATCTAATAACCAAGGAGCATCACAATAGATCTGAAAAGGTCGCTAGCTGATCTAGGGAAACCATGGCCTTTTCTTTCAAGGTTCGATTCCAAAACTTCAAAAAGATGATGAGATCCAACAACGTGTCACTAATTCATACATCATCAACCCCGTTCAGCATTGTTTTACTGAGAATCTACAGTAAAATTACATAGAATTCAAGCCTCTCCAGATCGTAGTACATATCTCTCTCTCTACTGAATATCAGAACTGTCATTCCCAGTTGTTCTCATACATATGGAGTTTGACATTATTCATAATGTTGATGATATTTTTGCCCAAGTTGGGGTTGAGTTATTCTTTGAAGACTTCGGAAAAGATACTTGTGTTGAAAACATTGAAGGAAATTATATTTTCCACTAATTCATAAACGATCAAAGATGTAAAAAAAATAAATGAAGCAAGGACCAATTATTTTTCAGAAGAAAAAGCTTTTTACTCTGAACTTTCATTCGGATACAAACTGGAAGAAAAAGCCATTCACTCCTAAAATCTAACCAAAATTTCAAGAAATCACAAGTATTTTGATCTGATCCCAATATATTCATCATTGTTATTTCATTGCCAATTGTAAATCATAATAAATTGCCTATCGACCGCCTCAAATCCAATAAATAGCAACTTTCTCAATTTATATAAAAAACTTGATATTCTTCTACAATGCGTTTGACCTGAATTCTTCTCTGTGCAAAACAGTTGAAAGAGGTGATTGACCTATGGCGAGTGTATCTGTCATTTCTTAATATGAATGCAGAGAACACTTATTAACTCGTGAGAGATATCCAATAATTTTTTTAATATTCAATGAATACATACGGTAATGGATTTATAGAGAAATTATTTGAACTTCATAACAGCTGTTTTCCAAGTTATAAAGAATGAGTTCCCAACCATTGTTTTTTCGTTAGGATAAGTACGGTTGAAATAGAGTACGGTTGAATCAAAGGACAGTTGAAACAGTGCAAATATCTCGTAAACGGGAAAGCTGGAAGTGAAGGGTGCAAGTGTAAAACGAAGCGGACGACAGGTCCAAACTCAAATTCAGTGCCGCGCCGCGCATTTTCGTTGTGTGCAGGATGTCATATTGTTCATTATTACCTAAAGTAATACACTGACACTGAAGCTTATATTATCTATTCTTTGTGATTAATATGACGCTTGTAGAATAAGGGATGGTGACTATATCTAATGTGTTATCAATACCGTCGTAACTATAAAGTATATTTTACAAAAAATGGAGTTGGGGACGCTTGAAACATTTGTTTGTGGGTACTGTTGAAACAGTAGATGTTGAGAGTTCGGGAGAGAAAGACGTCAAAAGGCAAAATTGACTTGTCGAGCTATAGTAATGCATATGAGAAGATGAAAGCTGGAGAGTGACTACGGAAACTGGCGGACAAGCATGGTTCCTGTTGAGATACACTTAAAAGCGAGATACGTCCGGCAATTCGGCAAAGCACCCCCAAGGAAATTTAATAAAAGGCGAAAAACTAGAAAATCAACTGTTGATACTGATACACCAGAGACAGAAGAGCTATCAAAAGAACATGAATCAAAATTGAAACGGACCAAAGTTATGCAAGTAAAGAAGAGATTAGACGAAAGAAAAGGTAAAAAAATTAAAGAAATGAAAAATATTCAGTAGGAATTGTCATCAAGGGAAAGAGAAAAATGTTATTGTATTTTTATCTCGGCACACAATTTGGTATTAATGGCACATAAAACATGTTTCATCAGTATTTATTGTATTATTTGTATGTGTTTCAACTGACTCCAATCACTGTTTCAACCGGCCCTGGCCGGATGAAATAAAGTAACCCGGGAACTATAATGATACAGCCATATCGTAGCTGAAACTTCACATTTCAATTTCACGTATCATAAACGTTACTTGGTTTATAAAACACATTATAAACGATAAAAGCTAAATTTTTTCAACCGTATCCAGTCTAATCTACTACTACATGCAGAGTAGGTGGGTGCTGTTTATAATTGAATAGTATTAAAATTGAGTAAAACCTATTAGATAAGGACATAATTTATACTTAAGGAAAATTTGTAATAAGACAAATACTTTGAACTGCCATGATTTTCATTTTGACTCACTATTTTTTTGAACCACAGGTTGGAATATTCCATTCAGAGAAAATTACAAATTGGATTCATTATGTATTCCTAACAGAACCCCAGTGTGGGTAACTCTTCTGAATAATCTGATTTTTAAATGAGATCGAGTAGTTTCTGGATTGTCGAATGAATCATAAAATCAAAGAAATTTTGTTTTCTTATATTATGTGATCGACGATACCGATTTTTTAGAGTTCAATGAAATGCAGTCAGTATTTCACACATTCTGGTTGAATTTGAGAAACAGATTTTTTTTGATAAGGAATATGAATACCATTTATTATTGAAATTGTAACGTCTGGAGATGCATACAGGGATTTTTTTCGACATGACTTCCTGAAAAAAAAAATTCACCCACAACAAGTTGAAGCGTGAAACTCTGATGTTCCTTATAAAATAAATTAGATCGATTAGATGGAGAACATATCTTATTATTCCATAGTAGAGTCGTTCGATAAACTCTAATTTTTTGCATTTTTTAAATACGTTTTATATACTTCTTAGCCAAAATACAATGGCAGAAATTTCAAATCGACTACCCTTGATGTAGTCAGGGCCGTATTTGAAAGTCTTTAGGCCCTGGGGCAACGAAGGAGTGGAGGCCCCTAAGTTCAATTATTTTCGGATTTTTCTCACTTATTTTATTTCTTTTCAACTCGTGGGTACGAATCACAAACTACACATTGAAAGAAAGTATTGCCACTGAAATGCTCGATCGAATAAAAAATTGATGGTGAATGAAAACTTGCAATTAGGGCTTTCTCATATATCGATAACAATATTATTATGTTTGTGAGAGTAATCTTACTGAAAATGCAAAAAAATGTTTGGGAGGGCCCCTCTCCTGGAGGCTCTGATGCAGTAGCCCCACCTGCTTTACCTTAAATCCGGCTCTGGATGCAGGCAATGCAGCAAGGCACAGGGACAGCCCTTCATATTTTATGGCTAAAATATTTTTAGTTTGAAAGTTGATGGACAATACCCCGCGAGGGGCACTGATCATAACATTTTGTTGACACGATCTGGAAAATAGGAGAGTCATATTTGGTATAAAATTCCTGCATAAATTACTCGACAACAATATTGACAGTACGGTTCTTTTACCCGAGATCAATTTCTTGGTACCAAGAAGCGGAGGTCCACACAATCTAAAGTTCTACTGCGAAGCATCACGCACAAATGTTATGCTACAATCACCATTGAATTTTATGTGAAGTAGTTTAGGAAGATAAACCATCTGTTAAGTGTATTTCTATCAAATAATAATGTGAAAAAAGTCTCACAAGTTATGAGACGGGTACCAGGGATTCTTGTTATAATTGGACGTCCACCTGTTACTTTCTAAGATCTCCAAGAGAGTAGGTACTCGTCAACAAACAGAACCGACAACAGGTCCCATTTTCAGCTACAACGTGATCGTTTGAGGCATCTCGGTGATAACCTTCACTTGCTATACCCACGGAGTAAAAATCGACATCTAGGTCAAGCAAGAAAGTAAAATCAGACGGAAACGAAACTATGACACACAAACACTTAATATTAGCTATTTCTCTCCATGAATCACTTTTATTGAAGATGGTTAAAGTGACGGTTTGTTCAAGCTAACTATAAAATGTTTGTTGATATATTCTTTGCAAGACTAATTTTGTGAATGAGTTGCGGTTTCTTGATGACTTTGGGTGGTTTAAAACCACTTAAATGAAAATCATAATATGAAAAGTAAGCAAAACTACTACATGGGCTGAAAAGTCCTGGGCCTAACGCCTAGATGGCACTAGTCTTATAGCATTCACCGGTTTTGTAGTACTAACCTTCAAAAGGAAGCTGTTGAAATTTCATCATCTCACCGGGGTACACCGTGAAGGGCGGCACTGATGTCTGAGGACATGACCGGTTTGTCCCTCTGACAAACATCAGTTGAAAGGGTAAGGGAGCCAGGCTAGCCTAAACCAAGACGACTTTCCACCTGTAACTCACCATGTTGTACTCTCTTTACACCAGTGACCTCCCGAGGTCCGAGCATGTGATAACCATGAGAAGAACGATATCTTCTCCGGCCAGAAAAGTGAGGATATCTGGAAGGGAGATTGGTTAGCAAGCGCGGGTAAAGTACCTCTGTCTTCTAATAGACCGTAGGCTCACCTGGAACCCGCACATCATAACCGTGAAGGCAAAGATCGAGGGTGGCATCAAAAGTCTGTACCCTCTGATCAACAGATGCTCTAAACTGAGCCTTAAAAATGAGCTTACGATCTGCAATGCGATGTTCACGCCTGTCATCATGTATGCTTCAGGCGTCTGGGGGACAAGCGGCTTCGTCTAACGTCTCCATTCTGGAGAGATTACAAAATAAGCTAATACGGATGATTGTGAAGGCTCCGTGGTTCGTGCGGAATGAAGCTATCCGCAGAGATTTGCAGCTGCCTTCCATTCAGCAGCCAATTCAGTCGAGGAGTCGGCAAGTCTTTGATTGCGCAGAAACCCATGGTAATCCATTAGTTAGAAAAGCTATAGATTATGCTGTAAACGATCCCTCCCGATATAGAAGGCCCAGACACTCTGTCGAATGAGGCCCTCATGTCACCTGTTAACAGATGAACAATCTCTTCATCCATAACACACCAGCCAGGCAGGGGTTTCACCGCAAAGGGCGGTACTGATGTCTGGGACATTCATGCCGTCATCTCATGATCTGCTATGACCCATTTGTCCTTCTGACAAATGCCAGACGTAAGGGTAAGGGAGCCAGGCTCCAACCTGTTCGAAACTAAGATGAAATTGGTTCATCAGATCTTACTCATGAGTTTGTGAGTTATTGTGACACTTGTTATTTGTTACTGTCAAAACAATGGATCGAAAACAATTTCGTGTTTTGATTTGACACTTCTTCTTGATGGGAAAAAGGACTAAGGCTTTGCAGAGTAGCCAGCAATTTTCTGTGATTGATTTTCCAGTTAGTCCTTCACCACATTTGATAAGATTCTCTGTTGATCTAACAACTGGGCTGAAAAGTCAAGGGCCTAAGTAAGAAAACGCGTTTTTTTTGTTTAAAACTGGGTTTATTGATCAACCTAAAGAGCCACACAATCATTTCAGCGCCGCTTTAACATTTCAATACTACTTTTGTAGCGAAATTTCTTCAAAGTGAGCATTTCACTATCACAAACTAATTTATTTACAACACTTAGCAACTAACGCTTAATTTATTTCCACTATTTGAATTCCTTGTTTAAGCGCTCGATTCACTTTCTGAACTCAACTGCCCTCTCTGGACGAGAAGCCGTCCTTATATATCGGTAACGATCGTTCTAGAATTCT
>WOGO01001727.1:0-10494 GCA_015342085.1 Leptinotarsa defecta
AAATATTTACGCTATTTGTTTTTTTTTCATCTGGCGGCACTTTATTGTTGAAATCATAAAAAAATGATATATTGTGACTGTTAGCTGTGTGAGTTTTCGAACTTTTTAGTTTTCATGACTTTGTTAATAATGAATATTTTTTAATGAAATTTTGGTCACACCTATTAAAAGGCACTCTGAATCCAGTGGCGTAGTGATTTTTTCAATTAAAAATCGCTAATAAAAAAATCCCGATTTTCGACTAAGAAAAAATATCATAGTATGCCCTGAAACTTTAATAAACACTTCAAATTTTGTCCCAAGATAGATCTTTCAGTACTTGACATTCAAAAAAAAAATATTAAAATCGATTTACAACTTAAAATTTTAGGGGGGGTGTATCCATTCAAAATGGGTCACACCAAAACCAAAAATAATGTAACATCATCGTTATTAAAATCTTCCTAAAATGTAACACATGAACAGGGTCACAAAATATATCGTTTTTAATTTGAACATATTATCATTTCATTTAATTTTATATAATTTTTTTTAGAAAAACAAAAAATCATATTGAATAAATTAATGTATTTGTATCTGGAAACCCGGAGAGAAATCTAGCATCTCCATTCACTCCTTTCAACTGTTGAGTGTTGATATATAAACACTAAAAGGAAACAGATAAGATCAGAATGCAAATTCGATTTCAGTACAACTTTTAATATTCCCTTCATATGTGCGATTGTGTCACAGACACTACCCTCGGTCGCGTGCTTCTCCGGGCCGTGACGTCACGATTCTTCACCAACCCCCGTTGATGTTTCGAAGCGCGGGAGCGCCCCATTGGCCGCCCGGGTTGTCATGGAGCTCGCTCCGCCCACTGCCACAGCATCCCTTGCCGGTTTTCATGATTTCATCCCCATTTTCCTGCGAGCCAGTTTTTCCGATCCTCCCCTAAAGTTGGTTGTTATTGAATTAAGCTTATCATTTGATTTCAGTCATAGAGTTGAGTCCAACGAGCTTTTCTCTGTGTTGTTTCTAAAAAACCCGCGATTACAACCCGTCGTAATTCAATATTAAACTTTGATTCGATTAACGTTAAGGCTATTTTTATTAAGGCGAGCCACAAGTTGTCATAACTCATAACTCGAATCAAAATTCTGTTATTTCGCGCCAACATGGACTATTCCTACTTGAATCAAGCGAGCTTTGACTCTAGCTGCCTTCAAGGAACTACCATGGACCCCACAGGATTGGGAAATATGCCTTGTTCCTACGGAGATTTAACGTCCTGCAGCCAAATGTCGCAGGCTGCTTACAGATATACTGCAGCGGCCGCCTCCATGGCCAGAACTTACAACCCTGGAGCTGGGGGACCCATGGGGGTCCACCATCCTGGTACCGCTGCTTCGCAATGTGCTGTTATGGGTGCGAGACCTCATGTCCAAGATGTTCACCGCGCCACCATGTTCCCGTCGACAATGAATCTGCAAGGTAAGCGAGGCAAATTATCATTTTGATATTTCTGAAGCATCACTTTGAATAATTTCTTATCACTCGAAATATCTCAATCTTTTTAATAAGAGTATGATTGGATAGGTATACTGAAAAATCGCCTACTCATTCAAATAATTTATTACAAACAAATAATCCATACTTGAATATCATTTTCATTTACACACCAGTATGCTGAGTTTACCATTATGAAACTTTCTTTAACGGATACCTTTCACGTCAGCCGACGGAAGATGGCAAAGTTATCTCTTAATTTTATGACTTCTTATTATTTCAACAGAAAATTACAATTTACATTTATTATATTCATCTAAGAAATTTCAGTTATTCGTCGACGAAATTAATTCATAGTTGTGAAAATTGAAATGAAATAGATTCGATGATGCAATAAATAAGATTCAGTATAATTTGATATCTAATCAATAACACACACATATGAAATAACTTCAAAATATTCAACGATAAAAAACATCAAAATATCATTTGAATTTATGTTCTGTAGCTTCAAAATTACATTTGTTGACTCCAAAGTCGTCATTCACCAATTGTACATTACGGTATTAACACAGAGCACGATCACTATCTTTCAAATTACCCAAATTCGATTAATGGGTATATAAATGAGTAGAAATTTGCTAATTGTCAAAAATTGTAAATAACGTCTCACGAAGAAAAATGTTTGTATAAATAGTAATATTAGTAGTAGAGGAATGGAGCAAAATGTCTCATGATAATAAACATGGAATGAAGAGAAAAAAAATGAGATAAGTAAATAATCTTTCATGAACCATCTTGATCCTTAAAATATTATCCTTGCTTGTAGTTACATAAGTGAACAATTAGGAAATATATTGTTGAATAACTAAATGAAAATACTAACACTTTATCCTTCAAAGAGTGTATAGTATTTTTTTCCCAATTAATACCTTTCTCTTTAATCTTTTATACTCATAACTTTCTCATTGTGGAAAGTCATATTAGCAAAAAAATCAACTGAAAAACGAAGCAACTACTCTCGACCTAAAATTAATTTCGAGTGGGTAGTGGTAGAAAATTGATGAAAAGGTCAAACTGGGCAGCTTCTACAGGATTTTACTAGTTGTGATGCACAGTTTGATGTAGTAGGTAATGACTATTACTGGAATTTTTTTCCCAACACCAAACCACTATTTTGACACCTCAACACATGTTTCAATCACCAAGTGGTCATCTTCAAGGGGAAGATTAATCTTCCTCTTGAAGATGATCACTTGGTGATCGAAACACGTGTCGAAGTGTTAAAATAACGGTTTCGTGTTGGGAAAAAACTCCGGTAATATTCAGGGTTTTACTTGGATTGAAATCCAACCTAACCTACTGAAAGGGACATAAATCGGTGCTAATAATAAGTACTGCGAAAATATGTTCGATTGATGACCTATTTATTTTGTAGCAATTCATATTAAATTCTCTCTCTCCGAATTTAATTGAGAATGGTTCAGTAAATCGAAACCGGTTCTCAAGTAAATTGAATTCACTTGAGAAGAATTTAACAAACCGAAACCGGTTCTCAAGTAAACTGAGGTCGTGACGAATAAAAAACGAATAAGAAATCTGTGAAGATAATTTTTTTTACCGTGATTGATCTCATAGTTATATATTTTGTCACATTTACAATCTATATCACACCATTTTTCGAAATATTCATATTTAAGGTTTTAACCATCAACTTTTGTGTACCTATTATAATTTAGGATAAAATCTTTTAAATTTTTTTAAATTATTTCACACTCAAATCAGTTGCCTAACAAAAATTAAAAAATACGGCTGTACAAAAATATTAACTTGGTGTATCAGGGATATGGCCCTTGATTGATGAAATATTTCATTTTGAAAAATGATTTTTGATATTTTAAAAAAGAAAATCGAAAAATGAAATTTTGATAGACCTAGTCTCACTGTTGCCTACGAAAAAATGAAAATTGTTTCTTTGTTTTTATGCTTGTACCCAGTATGAATATTCAATAACAGACGATTCAGAAATTTGGTACAGTATTTTTTTAATAATAAACAAAAATATTTAGCACGAAGGAAATATGAAAACAAATGTATTTATGTATGATTTGGGAAATCTACTGGGAAAAACTGCATAGCTTCTACTCTTCCATCTCTGTACAAAAAATTGTGAGCAACTTCGATGTCCGTCATTCAGTGATAGTGTTCCATGTAAGTGAAATTGGATATCGTAACTATTTCATATAATGTATTGTGTAGCGTTTTTAAGAATGATATCTGATTCGATTCTATAACAAATGGTTTGAGTACAAAACATATTTTTCGTATAATTCAATATTCATATGAAAATAGTTTTTTCGACGGGGATTCTTCTTCCATGTACCTACTATTTACAGTTTTCAGAACTGATCTCCAACTGCCAAAAACAATAAAACAAAGTTTCCTCCTTAATGTAATAAAACTTTATACAAATTTTGCAAATCTACGATGTATAGTATTTTGTGACAGAATTTAAAATCATAATGAATCATTTCTCCCAACTTAACACAATTTCAACTGACCATAACGGTATAGCAAAAATAGGTAAGCAAAACCCACTCCGCCATTATTTTTGAATTTTTATCGTGCATCAATTCAGCAAATTCATAAAATTCTTCATTGTACGATCCCTTTGGTATTTTGGAAAATCAATTTGTTTAATTTTTAGAACACTTGAATTGGCCACAGTACATTTTATATTTCATACATAACTTTCACAATATTTCTGATTGAACAAAACTGAAATATCTTCTGGCTTAATCATTTTCAAATGCATCCTAGTCATTTTTGAAGTTGCATATAAAACTGGTATTTAATACGATATTATAGTATTCGTTAAATTACAACACCCACTGCTTTTGAGGCAAAAATAATTGTGCAATAGTCTGGATTATAAATTAGTTTTGTGAAATAGAATCAGTTTATGAAATGAATATCTCTGTTATCAGATCATTTCGTGGTTTGAAAAAATGAATATTGATACCTTGATTTTGATTTATGTATTTGCGTATCGGACGATTAATATATCCAGAAAACAAAAAAATTTCTATTCGTTGAACGTTAAATTCAATAAAGTCGACAAGGAATTTTATCTGCCAACCTGTTTTTAAATATGAAATTTAATAAAAATCCATTCAAAAAAACACTTGAAAATAAGATTTCCACTTGAAAGTTCCCAAAACCGCGACCCGTGTTTCGCTATTCAACAGCATCTTCGGACGTCACAATTCAGACGTATTGTGACGTCAGAATCATTTTATTTTCAATAACACAAATCACAGGTTACTCATTCAATGAATGATGAAACAAAATTTTTTCGCCGATGATTTTATAGTGAGATTAATTTAACATATTTGATTGTCACATATCTATCATACCATCATCAGATGAAAAAGTGCTTATCTAGTAAAAAGAAATCATGATTCTTCCCAAGTTGGAATGTTCACTATACCTCAAAAACAAACTTTTGAAAATTACGAGTTTGCACGCATTTCAAACGATTAGCCTTGAAGATTAAGTTATTTTCATAGAGAAGAGACATAAACACAAAAACTTTTTTCAAAAACTACACTTCACATTTGATCTCTACAAACTTTATTTGAAACATACATCACAACATGTTTCGCTAGCACAGTAGCTTTGTCAATGTACTTGACAAAGCTTATGTTCGTTTCAACCAGTTAGATCATTCCTAAACTCTGTCCATCCAGCAAATAAAGTAACCCAAACAATGATAGATGCGTGATCGAAGCATGATCACCACGAACATTTGTTTCTATTGGGTGAAATAAACAAGCCTCCTTACGCTGGACAATCAGATTCAACTGCAATCGGCTGGTGGAATTCTTCATGTATCCCTACAGGGTCGAGAGGTGAGTTACGTTTTAACGCCTGTGTTTAAAATGTTTAAACTGTCAAATAGTGATACGGCTGAAAAAACTGCGAATTTGTGTCCCTACACTCCACCTAAAAAGTTTTCCTATACCCAGCCGCATACTATTAGAAAAAAATCGGTCGATCCTTAATGCGACTCTGTACAACCAGCCTTGTCTGGGGGATTAAGTGCACTAAGCCTGATAATGTTTTGGAGCACTCTGTTGCTTAGATGGACAGAGTATAGTATATTTAATGTCTGTAAAACTCTGCAGAAGCTGCCTATCCTTCAAATAATCATCGTTTTTATGCATTGAGGGAAACAACAAAATAAGTTGCAGAAATACATGTTTATGTTGAACAAGTTTATGTTGAATTGCTGCTGATTCATTGGTGAAAGTTTTGTGATTTTTCAAAACAATATAGGAGACGAAACTTGGAAAAATGATGTTGCAATTTGCAATGCAAAAATATAAAAAATAATGTTCGTTCATTCTACACTTCTGTCGAATCTTATAGTTTTATTTTCCGTTCATACATAAACATTTGATCAGAGTTCCAAAACTTTTGGAGTTGATGCAAAAGGAGAGGTTCTTTCGACTGGCCGATTGTTAGAGATTAGAATTTGTTGAAAGTTTTGAAATCTTTGAGAAGAAATAATCATTAAAATATCGAAAATATCGGAACATTCGGATAAGATTCACAAAAATATTTTTAAAAATGAGAAGAACAACAATGGGTATAAAGTTTCAAATTATGAGAACGATATAAAAACAAATTTTCGTTACTTGAAATGGAAATGAATTATTTAATGGATGAACAGTTAGCAAAATGTCGATAATATATAAACAACAGAAATATAAACTGTAGAAAAATGATGACGAAGAATAGAGAATAAAAAAGAAACAGAGTAAATTTCAGACCATGATTCTGGTGATGACTAATAACATTATCACTTCCGAAATCTATAGTCATTGTTCAATTTTCCCCAATTTTGATATTTTCCCTTTCGTTGGCTAACTCTTCCGAAATTTTTCAAATATGTTCGCACTTTTCTAGACAATGAATGTCTGAACCTTCAACTTTCACAAAGGAACATTATCAACCACATTTCATCACAAAAATGGTAACACTTCAAAGAACTGATCAATGTTTTGATCAACTATGACTTGGGAAGGCATAAAATCGCGATGAACTCCTGAAACTCCCACTAATCATCGATGGTTAACGGCCGAATCGAAACACACACGTACACATCTATCAGCGCCATCTTTGGCTGAAGCGTGACACCAGGAAATATCAACCCTTCCATTATAATTATTAAAAACAATCAAGAGAAATTGAAATTTTCCGCGGAGTGAAAAGCACCTCGACCGCCCGCTTGGTGAAGACTGACGAATGCCGAAGTTGTGCAGAGGTTCTTTTTCTCATTCCCGGCATTATAAGACCATAACTCAGTTGTGCTAGCTAACAAGGTTATACTTCGGCCTTAACTCCACTACAGAAACGCCCCACTACCGTTCAAATTAAATAATTTAATAGCAGGGAAAGTTTATTGTGAATAATCTAGTTTACGAGGATCTCCTGCCGGGAATCTTATTCCTTATTCTTCCGAAAAGTGCCGGCGTGAAGGAAAATGAAATAAGTTGTTCATTCTCCTTCTGCTCGTTCTACGCTCGCGGTGGAATCGGATAAATATGCATACGATTTCGGAGAAACAATTCATGGAGATGATGTTACTTGCCAACTTGATGATGATGCTGATGTTTTTTAATTGATATTTCCTCCTATTCTCTTCATCAAGTATCAGGATATAATCCCTAATTTGGATGAAGTGAATGAATGTTACTAATTCATTCGCAATAATTACAGTTTAATGAAGTGATATGAAGGGTTTGAGGAAAGACACAGACGCAATTACCTAAATGTAATACAGAAAAGTATAATTGGAGAGGTGAGTTCTTTGAATATTTTCTTAGAATTTTACTCGAAGACAGTTATATTTCTGTCTTGTCAACTACAACGCATTACCACACATAACTTTATAGAGCAGCCATTCGATATATAAATAACCCAGTACTCAAGAAGACCAGGAATTGACTGGAACTGTCGAATTCCGGTCGACATCTCACCCCATCAGCAGCACACATATTAACAACCCAAACCAGAACAATATAGCACAAATACTACGAAGTGAACATTCTCATAGACACATCATCCTTTACTAGTATCAATACAAGTGAACAGGGAACTCCCCAGTCGGTCTTTGTTTAGATTTCGAGATGAAATCTACGTTCTCGCAGTTAATGCGTACACCACTGAAAATGTTTGCTGCAGAAGCGGACGAAACGTTTGGCACTACAAGTTTTTTCTATTCGTGACTTTGATGGCCGTGAAAGCCTCTGTTTTTATATGTTCCTCGTTAAATTTATTGATTTGATCTCCATATTCACTGAGCAAGTTGTTGAAAATTATCAGTTAGCTTGAATTCAATGACTGGAAGTAACTAACCAATTTGATCATTCTAATTTTTTCGGAGGTCTCATAACCTCTATCATATTCCATCGCACCTGAAAACCTGCTAGGACTAGATGGATTTTGAAATGAAATATTCTGTGGACTTAGAGTTGGCAGCATATCTATCATTGAGAGCTATTATTTCTACGTATAACGAACATCATCCCATAGCCAGACATAGCCTGGTGTAATTGAGAACTGAAATAGATGGTCCTCTAGTGGATACAATGATTCCTTATTGAATACAGCAAAACCCTGAAGAAATTCACGAGAGACTATAAGAGAGCTGCTAAACAATTATCTATATTCTTTCATTCTGCACATCTTTCACCAGTTCGGTGCTGCTTAAATAATCATAGTTAGAACAACTCCTCAGAGTACCGCTCTTCTGTCCTTTGAATTCTAAGTTTGTTATTTCTACTACTTGGAACTGGTTCATTTCAGGTCAAATTATTGTAGGCTGTTTTTTATGACGAAAACTGTCGGTTTCTGATAGGATTGTTAATGATATAATATATTCTGAACTGAGGGATCTAGTATTGCCCTATGTGGAACAACATATAGGATTTCAGTTATATGACTTTTCCCTGACTGGAACAGTCTATCCTTGGTTGCCTCAGGCTCAGCCAATACCTTTATATCATTCTACCATTTCTTGCGTTATGAAAATAGGGAATAGGTTTCGGATCATCATTTCCTTCTTTTCCTCAGGTATTGTTCGAAGAGGCTTAGCCCTTCTGGATTTCTCAAAGCTGGGTTCTAGCCGTCCTCCCAGATATCTATTTTGAGTTTTTTACATCAGTCGCTTCAGATATATTTCATTGAGTCTTTTATAACCCTATCAGTTTCTTTTTAGTTCCATTGAATTGACCTCTGCTCTTTCTCTCTCATTTATGGTTGTATTTTCAATATATATCTTTTTCATGGGTTGCTAATTTGGGTATTGCGTCATTATTGTTTGGTTATTTGTCCTGCTTTTCTTTCCTCCGTATTATTTCGTAACGCTTCTGAGAGAGTGAGATATGTGAATAATCGCTTCCTCTGGAGACTATTATTAGGTCTAGCATATTCCTGAAAATTTCTTTGTAGATTTCGGTTTCTCTACCTATTTCCGATTTCATTTGATCAGCCCCCTGACCATTTACATCGCGGTTTTTGTGAATCAGTGCATTTTATCAATCTCCATTATGTTCTTTTTGGTCACTTTTAAAGCAGTTCAGTTACTTAGCCATATTCTAGACACCTGAAGGTTTTATTATGTTAATCTTGCCTTTGACTCTTTCAATTATCTTTCCTGTTTGTTTTCTACGCATTTCTGTAATTGTTTTTGATTTTCCGCACCCCCTTTGAGGAGAGTCAGTCAAATTTTCAGTTACATTCTTGCAGTATTAGAGATTCGCAGATCGGGTGTATGAGATGAATGCTATCAAATTATATCTGCTGTGAGCAGATATTGCATCTGACACCTATTTATATATTCTAAATATAAATGCAATCAAAATAAAAGTGATCGAGTAAAAACTAGATGGTTCTTCATCTACTAACACTCGAATAATAATTGTGATAATTCAAGTTCATTGTGAAAAGAATATCTGAAAAGATTAAACAAGTTAGTATGACTTTAGAACTTCATTTAAATCTTAGATCTACACATAAACCTACAATACTAAAACAAAATGTTGCATTCATACAAAAATAAGGATTGCGATACATCCAGAAAAAGCAATCACCACTATCAGAAGGCTGTTTTCAATCCGGTGAACCCCCTCGAGATGAAAAAACTTCGATTCCATCACACAAATGAAACTGTTCTTTGAAGGCAAGGAAATGATTTTTGTCAAATGATAATTGGACCACACAGTCTTCTGAAGAATTCTCAACGAAGGTAATTTCTTTTTCATCCTTTCATTTTAAGTTTTTCACAGAATTTTCAATATCACAATCTCTCTTATAACGTGCCTCGAATTGAAATTTTCACAAATCCAAACATTATTCAAAAAATTTTCATCACTTTCCCTCCACTTCCTTACCCGTGAAAATGCAAACATTTATCCCGCGAAATAGAAAGAAAATAAAGGGGAAAAATGTAGTTCATTCGCTTCACTCTTACTAACGTTCATCGTTCGTCAAATTTGCCCTGCGAAAATATGCTTTCTCGGGTTGAACGATGAACACTTCTTTTCCGATAGATTTTCGAAGGAGATACGAATGAAAAATGGTCGATATTTCACTTTAGACGTATTATTAGCAGCTGATTTTTGTTGCATGATTCGAATATTAGTTTTTTTATTAAATAAAAGCATATGAGTTTAAGAAATGACTCCTGTCATAAAGATTGACTGATAACATTTGAAATATCCCATCGAAAGGTGTAAGGAATCGTGCCAAGAGCTGAATGGCCGTAGGGTAATATGTGGTCACGAAAGATCCTCTTGATGAACTGGGCGAAATCTCATTGTAATCAGCTTACCTCTGGTAATGCGGGGCTCTGCCAGAGGTGACCAACTCTTCCCTTGCTACTCGTGGGAACACACATGAATGAAACAACAGAAACAACAAAAACCAATCCATGTTCAC
>WOGO01001728.1:0-17340 GCA_015342085.1 Leptinotarsa defecta
GACACGTGTTTTGCTATGCAATAGCTTTCTCAAGCAGTTTATGCTTGAGAAAGCTATTGTAGCATACACTGCTTGAGAAAGATATTGTAGCATAAACTGCTTAAGAAAGCTATTGCATAGCGAAACACGTGCCGCGGTTTTTGTAAAACCCTTTATAGTGAAAATCATATAATAAACTGTATTAATTAGTTTTTCAAATATGGATTTTCATCAAATATCGGTCAGTTCTATCCAATAAATGGGGTTGGCCAAAGTAATATACACTGCCCACCATCCACGATGGAACAACCCATTTTTATGGTAAAACATACTAGGGGGGAAAAATATTTCGCTTCCAATACCTGAACCCCTTCATTCTATTTGGAGAGTACTCTCAGGTATCAAAGATACAGACATTTTCACGGATTCGTTTGGCTGTGAGATGCTATCATCCATTTTGAGCCTCTTTGAGGAAATTGTCACCGCAACACATTCTCAGATTATCGAGATAGTGTGAAGCAGTGTATGAAACATTATCGATGATATAACTGAAGAAGATAATTCGTAAAACTAATTCTGGGTGCCGAACAATGTAAAAAATCTATTTTCAAAGGTTCACATCCCGAAAACTGTACATTTCTGATCTTTGGCTGTGGACACTTTCAGTCAGCACATCAAAATTCACGGCAAGCCACTTCTTATGAGAAATCTGCGGGGTTCTTTATTGAAATATCAAGGAAAAATTTTGCCAACCGAAACAAATTAGTAACTACGAAACAACTGTTAATTATTTAAGAAAAAATCGCACTCGGTAAATAGGTAGAATTTAGATTATTTTACCTACTTGTTGAATTGTTGTCTGAAATCTTTTGAAGGAATTGAATTATATCAGTTTTACTAAATAGAAATCTTGTGGTGACCTGACTGAAAAACAGTTGCTCATTGATATTTACTGTCAACTTGACAATATTGTTGGAAGATATTGTTGTATTAACCCCCAGAACAGTTTTCATTGCATTTGTTGTTTCTAATATTATTATTCTTTGTATCACTTCTATTCCTGTTGTTTCTGCCGTGTTTTTGTTCCCATTGTGCTCATTGTTTTTGTGTTTTTTGTTGGGTATAGTTCTTGTGTTCAAGCTGTATTCTGTTCGTGAGTTCCTGTTCATTTTTTAATATTTCAGAAGTTCCTATATTAACTGATATCAGCTCACTTCGATTAAGGAAGTTTAACATGACACGTCTGTCACTTCAAGAAAAAATTTAAATTGTTTTGATTGTTGATTTGGCGTGAGGTTTTATCGTGAAGCGGCCGCTAAATTCGATAGAAGATACCCGCTAGAGGTAGATGGACACGCTGGAATTGTCCATAAAATATATAATCTTTTCATGAGCTTAGGCCAAGTAACAAAGGTCAGAAAAATTGTAAAACATCATTTTAAAGATATTGGCGGCTTTTCAAGCTGATCCTGGAATTAGTTTGAGAAACTTATCGCTTCAACTCAAGATGAGCCATACAAAGCCAAATTTCTTCATACTTTGCAAGAAGGAGATGAAATCCGCCGTATTGTTTATGAATGCAGGGAAATTACCCCAATGACAGATATTTTTTAAAGTACATCTTATACAGTGATGAGGCTACCTTCCTTGGATCTTCGGAGAACATTGTTGGGCTGAACAAAATCCAAATTGGGTGGTGGATTGTAGAGACTAAATATCTCAGAAAATTAATGTGTGGTGTGGTATTCTGAACGAAAATATTGTCAGGCCATTCGATCAAAATCTAAACGGACGACTATTCGTTGATTTTATCGAAAATGCATTTTCCGATGTGTTGGAAGAACTACCTTTAGATGTGAGACACAACAAGAGTATTCAGTTAGATCAGGGGTTCTTAACCTTATAGTCATGCGGGACCATTTGACAAAATTTTTGTCAGGCCATGGACCACCAAGTTGGTTAATTAGTTTGTAGTTAATATAAAGTACCTTACTAAATACATTACAGTGCAGTAAATGAATGGAATGGTTGTTCTAATTCATCTATAAATAAAATACGTATATTATTTAATGTCCTCTAATCATTAGGTAAAATCTTTAACTGTAACAAAAATTGCATTATAAATTAATGGGATTTTTGTGATTCCATACTCTTTACTAAATTCTGAATCCTTAGTTCAGTGTTACTTAAACTTGAACGCATATCAACAGTGGCATCCAACCGAATTCGGTGCTTGTTTTTAATAATCAGAAGCGCTGAAAACATAGATATGTTGAAGAAAATAAAGTTAGGTAAAGATTAGCAATGTCTCGAAGTTTTGGCTACAAAATTTTTCAAGATTAATTCCTGATTCGAATGCAACTTTTAGTTGCTGTCGTGTGGCATATCAATTACTTCTTCTTGAACTTCATCAGGCACCTCAGGAACGTTTACAATAAATGGAATGCGGATCAGTTTTTGAATACTTTTATCCTCGCAGTCGGGAAAATAAAGAATGAATTCAATTTTTAAGTTTTCTGAATGCAATATGTTCTTTCGTATTTCTCCTTCAATTTCAGCACTATGTCCATCAATAATTTAATTAAGTTTATCAAACACAAAAAAGTTATTACTTGCGACCTTGTTGATCCATAGCTCGATTTTAGCGATAAACGCACTGATTTTATCTTCATAAGCGAAAATATTGCTCATGCCTTGCAACTTCAAATTTCCCGACCCTTGCAGTAAAAGGTTTAATTTATTCAGTTGCGCAAAAAAATCGAGCAAATGAGCAAAATGTATTTGAAATTTGTACTCGCAGAACTGATCAAAAAACTCTTTGTTTTCCTTGTTAGTTAAAATATTTTTACTTCCTCTCTCATTTCATACAATCTCAACAACATGTTTCCTTTGGAAAGCCAATGCACTTCCGTGTGGAAAAGCAAAGTTTTATGTTCAGAGTTCATATCAGAACACAATTGTTTGAAGAGGCGAGTATTGAGTGCATTCTTTTTAATGAAATTTACTACTTTTATAACTATTTTCATCGTCAAAGCAATTCATTCTGAAAGCGTCTTGGCAGCTAGTTATAGGGGAGCCCAAGCGGGGATTTCGGGATTTACTAAGGCGCGGCAGATTAATATACAGAGGTATACTTTGTACCCTGTTAAATACTTTCACCAAATATGAGCCCCATATATAAGGCCCCCTGTGAGGGATAAAGGATCAAATTAGTAAAAAAAATTGATCATCAGAAATTCTCGTGCGCGTCAGATTGAGGTAGGGTGAGTTAATTACCTAGTAAATAGTGTATATTCCAGTAATCTAACAATTTGAGAGTGACGTAAAGAAAGGGGAGGGCAGCAAAGTTATAAAAAAATAACGTCATTTCTCGAGCGTAGCTTTTTTTTATTTTGAAGGAAATAATTCAAGGATAACGAAAAATATATATTCTGACGATTTCCGCAAGCCGAAATAACATTAATGTACATTCGTCACTAAAAAAAATATTGTGCAGATAGGTAGGATGCCTTGCAATGGTTTCCGTCATGATTTCGTAGAATTCTGTTTTTCGATCAGGGTCATCTTCAGTTAATTGGTGTACCATTTTAATTCTTTATGGATGATAATTCCTCTTCAAAAGTCTCCACACAGTAGAAGGAGTCACATCACAAACATTCGCGACAGAATAAGTAGACTGTTTAGGATTTACTACCATCTTATTTGCACTTGCTGTTCTTCCGGAATGGACGGATAACCTGGGAGCTTTTTGTTATGTACACTACCGGTAGTTGTGAATTTGGATACAAGTTACCTCAAATATTTTTTACAGATGGGTCGATTCGAAAAACGTTCCTTGAAAATCCTTTCGGTCTCGTGGAAGTTACGCGTCGCACCGTAAATGAAAATAGCTTCAATTTTTTTCCCAATGGACGGGAAATGACGATTTCAGGAATTGTTGACTTGGTACCTTTCTGTCTGAATCTAACAAATTTTGAACTGAAAGCAAAATCGCTGTTTGTTAAAACTTTACAAAATTCGTGGGCAAGCTGTGTAGTCAAAATCTCATATAAGTCGTCCTTAAATGTTATGTTTCAAAATGACACAAATATTCAAATAAAAAATCCTTTTAAAATATATGAATTCATTCAAGAAGCTGACTGGGTATGGGACAAAAATATTGTAATGACCAGAAAAAATATTTATCAATATTATTCTGAAATAGTTATAATTAAACCTTTAATAGAAAAGAAATTTACAAATATTGTAGTAGGGTATGGAAAGTCATTGGAAACCGTTATATTTCGTCAAAATGGAGAGCCGTTGCATACAAAGCAATTAATATATGTGGTGGGTTCAAAAACTGTGAGACATGGAATCAGTGATTCCAATCAATGTTTAAAATTCAATGAAATAGGTAGCATTCCACATCGCGCACGAGATTGCGGAATTTCGAGTGATAGGTACATGGAAATGGTGTAAGGGAAAAATGAATAAGAAATTTATTCAGTGTAATAATATTGGTGATACAAAAGAGATTTTTTAAACAGTATTCGAAAATGAAAATGACGCAAATGTTTGGCAATGGATTCATTGTGGTTTATTGTATAACAACCTGGAGCAGCACAAAGATTTAACAGGGTTTGTTAACACACTTAGAAGAAGTAGGTGGTTCATGATAGACTCTAATTATTTACATATATTTTCAAAAAAAAATCTTTTATAGGACATATATATTATACTACGTAGTTATTATATAGATAAATAAAGAGGTTCTTTAAAAAAACTAGTAAAACCAAAAACTAAATGAGGAAATTCCAACTTAACAATGATGTTCATTGTCGTACTGATATTTTTTGACGTTTTTATAAACAAAAAATAACTTAACAAACCTTATCGGGTTGTTGAAATTGCCATATGGCAGATAAAAAGGAATATTTCTAGAAATATCGATATTAATGTGTTTGTCTTCAGGGAAATGATTAAATGTTCCGCTATTTTGTAGTAGGTGAATATATTGACTTCATATTCTAGGGTTGTGAAGTATTTGTCAGGAGCTTCAAAATAATGTATCACAAGACCCCCTTTTCATTTAATTTTTTTCCCAGTCGCCAGTCGCCATCTTGAAAGCTTCATCTGTCAATTTCACTTTCAAATAAAGTTATTATGCAGTAATTTCATTATCTCAAATTTCAATTTTTTGAGTTAACTCGATCAAAAAATAAAAGGGTGGGACATTAAAGAAATGCACTGTATATTTGTAAAAAGGTCACTGAAGTTACGGCAAGTAACTTTTGTGTAACGATTTTTATCACCATTATCATCATTAGTACTACTAAATATTATATAACTCACTCTATCCCTAATACTCCTATGAAACTGTTGTATTGCGGCGAAGCCAACGGTGAGTATGCTACGACAGCAATTTTCTTCATATGGCAGTAGTGTACGAGGTCGGGTTGTTGCAGATAAATTTGGAGTTCTACTTGCAGGCATACTGGTTTAATTCTACAGTTATTCCAGATTTTCTCAATTTGCCTCTCATTGAAATTCGATAGTCCGATAGATTTCGTTTTACCAGCATCTACCTGTTCTTCCATTTTCTAAAAAACGAAATGACATTGATTCAGATTTCAAAATTCGCCAAAACAAATTTTATTCAACTCGATGATATATGCGAATATTTTCAATTCATTATAAGTTCATGTTCACCATATAAAGAGTGAGCGATCAAATGAATGCTCAACTTACCCAACGAATTTTCTGCTTACAGAAAGTGAATTAGCAAACCCCAGAATATTTTTTTTTTCGCGAAAGATAAAAAGGAATTATTCACTAGTCCGATAGATTGCGTACAAATATAAAAGGCGAATACCTGCCCATATTGGAAAAATTTTGATTCCGTACACTTTTCACGGATTTTTCCACAGACTTGAGTCTGTCAATTTGAAAAAAAATCATCATTAAAAACTGACCTAACCTATAATCTAAAGTTGCCCTCAGAGTTGGTAACAACAATTTTTAATTGATATCATTATCACTTACTTTCCAGATCGCGATGTGGTCTGACTTTTCCGGTTTGCGTTGATCAAGTTGACGGTTTTCATCATGTTGTATTCCTACAGGAAAGTGAATGAGGTACAGGTCGACATAATCCAAGCCCAAATTCTTCAATGATTTATTCATGAAAATTTCCACCCTGTCTTCGTGCACACCATGTATTGGTAGCTTTGTGGTGATAAATAAATCTTCTCTCTTGAGTTTTCCTGAAGTGAACCACCTTTTTAAAACTCCCCCGATAATTTCTTCATTTTGATAAACAAAGGCAGTGTCGATATGGCGATATCCGCATTCTAGGGCTGTATCTAAAGCGGTCTCCAATTCCGGTGCATTTGTACACTAAAACACATATGAATGTCCTGGTTTAACATCATTTAAAAATCTACAAAACAAAAGAGATGTATACATTACAGTCTGGGATGAAATGTCATAAAACTTCCACAACATCGATTTCAGCAATGTTATGAATGGTTTAGTTGAAGCTATAAAGTTTTGTAGATGCTGACACATTCAGTTACACTCGGCACCTAGTCAAAATTGTTATAAAGCGATCAACATTGCTCTATTGTATTCATTTTCCTAACCTCAGGGTTAGGAAACAGTACATGGAAGTTGATGTGTTCTGAAACTTCCAGAACAGATGATTTTTTTGAAGAAACCACTTTTTCCATACCAAAATGGTATGTTGACGCACGTTTCGCTAACAAATTTAGCATTATCAGGAGATGATAGGAACTAACTTTCCATTCAAATACCCCATAACCACAAGTGATGATGTTCAAAAATGAATTATTTCTGGTATTGTATCAATTTGTATTAATAGTTCTATTCCTAATTCATATGTTCATTCACCTTCATTTACCATTCACTTGGTTTCTATTTCTTATTATTTTCCATTCTAATATTTTTCGGAATCTTCACTTTCAAAGGCGCTCAAAAACCTATTGTCATGTACTGGTCTTAACAATTCCAAACATTTTTCATTCATTCGTGGCCATTCTTTAAGGCATGTTAAGCGATACTAGACTCATCTTTTTTAAAGGACAAAACACAAGCACTCTAGGAAAATCCTTAAGTCACTCTAGGAGCGGTGCCATT
Organism: Leptinotarsa defecta; assembly: GCA_015342085.1. NCBI lineage: Eukaryota > Metazoa > Arthropoda > Insecta > Coleoptera > Chrysomelidae > Leptinotarsa > Leptinotarsa defecta. The sequence continues at coordinate 7,117 of WOGO01001728.1, forward strand.
TCAGTTGATTTGACCAACAAACTTGTTGCCGCAATCGACACAGCTCCATTTGAAAATCCTACACTTTTCTTTATTCGCCATTCTGGTCTTTCGAGTTGCCCGATATTTGTTGAATTGTGCAAGCCAATTTTTCAAAAATTCAGATCAATTAATTGGGGTATTTTGGTTTATACGGTCATCATCTTTTTGAAAAGTCGAGGACCGAATCTATGTTCACTTCTTAATTTATGGACTGTGTCCCTAGGATACTCGTTAGTTTCCTTGATTACTTTTTCTCGATGTCGCACATTTCTTTAGGGGAGAAACCAGCCTACAGATAAAAAATGAAGCCCATCAAACCAGCTGTTTCTTCACTGACGAATAGTACGAGCAAATTGAAGTTTGTACCGAATATATAGAACAGGCGTAAAATGTCTCATTCCTCCTAACTTCCAAAGAGGACAAGATATCAAAAACAAATATTGTTCACCTAAAATGTCTTCATTGGTACTTTTCAATAAGAAAGAAAATAGTATGGCACCGCTCGTTGGTGGGAAGGCGAGTCATTTCAATTCCCTATTCAATACGTTTCATTTGTACTTCATACATCCATTGTGAAATTGCAACAGATATTATTCGTAGGAAAGTTACACGATATTACAAGTGAAAGTGTATTGATTGTTATTTCTTCCCACTTTTTTTGGGGAGTTTTTAATATTTATTGTTTAACGATGTATGATATCTCCTAAAAATGTTCCTTTTTGAATTCACATGCCCATGCTATTCTAACACACAAATTTGGTGAAAGACCAATTGCAAAACAATCCATTATTTCCAAGTCGTTCGAATCGATTGCATTTTATTATTTATATAACATAAATTCATACAAAAACATCTGTTGAAACAAATTTATTCGAATATACCTAATAGGACTACATGCTGTAGAACTTAGATCTAGATAACAAAGTTCAAGTAGATGGCTTATACACAGACTTCAGCAAAGCTTTTGATAAAATTGGCCATAGTCTACTAGTATTCAAGCTCACTGAGATTGACCTATCTGGATCACTGCAGAACTGTTTTCGAATGTATCTAACAAGCCGTCGTCAGGCTGTCTGTATCGGTCACTATACCTCAAGGTTCAACATCTGGTGTTCCCAAGAACTTTTCCGATATTTATATTAACGATTTTTCCGACTTCAGAACTTTTTTTTGTATACCCCTGATTTGAAAATATTCCACAACATGTCTTGTGTGGATTACTCTCTTTTTATACAAGAAGACCTTAACAGTTTTATGGAATACTGCAAAAATAATGCGCTCTACCCTATCCTGGACAAGTATCATTATATTACATTCAGCTGGAATAATCCTTCAAACTAGATTACACATAGGAAGAGCCTAGTTTACCTTCTTGTTTGCAGCGAAATGAAAGATCCAGGAATTATTCAATTAGAAAATGATGTTTCATAATTTTTACATGTTTTTCGTACAATGAGTTACTGATGGATAGATAGATATTATCTAAAGTATTATTTGCACATGATTTTATTAAAATAGTTCTATCAAGTTATCAGTGATTTTTCAGTAAATTAAATTATCTTTCAAGGTTCAGTTATCTACAAATTTTACACGATTGATCGATTTGTACTACATACTTGAAAAAAAAATTATATTCATTATAAATATATCATAACCAAGTAATTAGAATAAAAGGAAAGTTCTAGGAGTAATTTGTCTATGAACGTTTAATGTCACTCATCTGTGCCTTGGACATTTAGTATTATGTGAAATACATTCCTAGTGGACATCTGATTGATTATATTATTTCATTTCTTAAGATATCTTATCAACATATATTACATAGAGTGAGTTTTGAATATTTTATAACTATACAGGGTGTTCCATAACTATGGTTTTCATGAACACGTTTCCAGAGTTGTTTCGTTTCTGGGATACAGGGCGATGAAGTTAAAAAACGGCCTTTATAAAATATAAATATCCTAACACCGATTTGGTTGAAATCTGCTACAGTGATTTAAAGTAATAAGGCGCTTATTTAGCCTTATTACTTTAGATTGAAATTATTAGGATTGAAATTATTAGATTGAAATTATTAGGTCCAGTGGAGTCTCAGTGGGCAGCACAGGCAACAATATTGGAAAAAAATAATCCGCCACTGACTTGTTGTAGTTTTTTATATTTTTAGATTATTCAACTACAAATAGAACTTTTTCGTCGCATATCATGAACACCTGCTTGGCAGACCAGCTGACAGTGATAGTGTTGAGTTGGAAGTCAGGGTCGAACGAAAGATATCTTAACAGAGTGATTCCATGTGCTAAGATATTCAGAACGCTACATGCAAGATTATGTGAAACTGGGAATTTTGATAAAAATGCAGGTGGTGGAAGACCAGAAACTGTAACAACGTCTGAACTAGAAGAAGATATACTTGATGCGATAGAAAAAAATCCTTCAATTAATACCAGGAATTTGTGCGGCTGGAAGTTGGCCCAAAAACCATATGGACAGTTCTAAAAAGAAACCTTCTATACACATATCACATACAGCAAGTCCAAACTCTACTGCCTTGGGATTTTCACCCAAAATTAATGTTTTGTAGGTGGTTGATTCATACGATGACACCCAATAATAATTTTTAATCCAATATTTTATTTACGGACGAATCAAATTTTTCACGAGATGCTATTATGAACTTTTACAATGACCATTTTTGGGCCGACGAAAATCCCCACGTTATTAGAGAAAGTATTTTTCGGCAACAATTTTTGCTGAACGTTTTAGTAGGAATGGTCACTAATTAGCCTATTTTTAGATTAACAGGTTATTCCCACGCGGACAAATATGTGGTTTATGCACGACGAGGCTCCAGCCCATGTTAGTCTTCTTGCTCGTCAGCATCTCGACATCATCTACCCTAATCGTTGGATTGGACGTCTAGGATATTGGATTGGACGTGAAGGACCTCAAAATTTGTCAGCTTGCAGTCCTGATATGAATCCTCTAAATTTCTATTCATGAGGTCATCTGAAGGCTATCGTATGTATAACCCCTCTACTAGATGTGAATGACTTGAGGAATCAGATAATTGACAATAGCAATGTCATAAGTAATACTACATTTTTTAATGTGTCAGACAATCAATGACATTTTGCTCATTTACTTTAAGGTCGAAATTGTTTATTATTTACTTTTGGTTTTTATTTTATATTGTCCTTCGATAGTGATTTTTTTTTACGCAACACACCTAGCTTAATCTGAAAAATGAAAAACAACAAAAAGAGTCAATGATGTTCTTTTTTTCTCAATATTATTGGCCGTAGAGCCCACTGAGACGACACTGGACCTAATAATTTCAGTCTAGTTCGGGCAAAATGAGCGCCTTATTACTTCAAATAATAACTGTAGCAAATTTCAATCAAATCGGCGTACGGATATTTATGATATTTTATAAAACTCTTTTTGTTAAACTTCAATGCCCTTTATATCTCAGAAACAACGCAACTTCCGACATATCCTTATAGGAACTTTTTTTATTAAAACGACCTAACTAATCACCCTTTGCAGTTTAGTACACCCTGTATTTATCGTTTGTATATTCTTTGGAAACATATAAAAATGTTAATTACTCGTGAACGGGTAATTCGATTTACAAAAATGAAAATGTAAATTTTTTGCAACCTCGATATCTTGTCCTGTTCAATAGTTGAGAGGGGGAGGCTGTTTATATCCGCATGTATTGTCAATATTATAGCTGGTTTTAGCCTCTTTGTCTTTCTTCAGGTTTTTTCATAAGTATTCGGATTACTTCGGCTTTTATTTCAATCCTTTCTGTTGAAATCTGTTTTTCTGTTAACCAGCTGTCCACCTCTACGAAACTTGTGCGAGCTAACGATTAACGAAGTTTTATCTTTCAAAGTGTAATTCCTAACACGGGTTGGACGATAGGAAGTGAAAATCGATCGTCCGGCCTTGCGGTTCGAGCCACCGGTTCGCACAGCGGTCGATTGAGTGAGTGGAACAAACCACCCACGTCAACCTACTAGGCTACCGTCTCACCAAACAATTTATGATCAACTATCTCTCTCATATGAATGGCATTATTATTTTTGCAGCACCTAACATATTTGGAAGATTTTGACAATTAAAATGAGTCACTGACACTAGCAGTGAACTTTATATACATGTTTTTTTTCATTTCTGTAACTAATTCTACTCATTTAACTCCAGTTTTAAAACAATAGAAGGATTATACGCTTTTTCTCGATAGTTGTAGTCAAGGACAAATGACCTGTTTTAATGTTGGTCTGTAATTATGGACTCACTTTTTACCGAAGGAGTAATTTAACAGGATCATTAGATTATTAGGAGGAAATAACCCTAAAATTGTGAAAAGTTATCTATATCTTGAAGAGTCCATATGGAGAATGAAAAAATATCGCCATCGATTATAGTAAAATAATTACATAATAACATACCGATAACTAGTATGCTACCTTCAAAACTAGGTGATTAAATACAATATTCACCCACTCAATTCAAATTCTTCAAAAATGAAAACTTCTATTTTCTTGGGAATAATAATTCATCAGTGGCTCAAAAATTGCCTTGACATTCTTTACTCTGAAATTGATTTTACTATCCATGATAAAAATTAAACAATTTTCACAAACATTTTTTCATTTCCAGGCGCGTTTAGCAAACATCGTAGCTTCCTCGGTAGAAATGAATTCATAATTGTTTAAATATCATGAACCAACCTTTCTCCAGAAAAAATATTGGATCACTAAACTAGTTAACTGATCATAGTGTTATGAATATTCTCAAGTAACGTGTGAGTCCATTCATAAATTGATTTAGTTCTCACCTGCCAAGTTCCCAATCCGATTGCCGGTATTTTCAACCCGTTTAACATACTTTTCATTGGTATACTCATGTTTCTCGCTTCAAACCTGCGGCCAAACAACTAACTGATCACTGAAAACTACTATTGAAATACATCATAACCGCATTAAGTGGCATTAATATAAGTACACTCGAATAGTCGATGTTGCCAAACTTTTCGATTTCTTGGCAGTATTAGAACACCTCTAGTTTTAGTTTAAAGTAGACTTTGAATATGAAATGTGCTGAATATTTGCCTAACACTAACGAATTATTGAAGTATTATGATTAGTAATTGTTGAAGTTATTCAAATCCTTCAAGTTGGCAATGTGCTCAAGTTTAACAGATATTGAAAATGTTAGGTTCTTATAAGGAATCCTTTATTGTGAAATTTTCATAGAAACAGTTCACAAAATCGCAACACGTGCTTCACTATACAATAGCTTCTGCGGGTGCAATCCTACGGAACTATACAGTAGCTTTCTCAGGAACACGTGCTACTTAGATTAGATTGTCGGGGAGCTAGCCCGTGGCCTAATTCACTGCGACCCTTTCAGATCTATTGTGATGCTCCTTGGTTGTTTGAGCTCATTGTCTCTCTTGATCTCTTTGATGGGACTCCATAGCCTTGACACTAACCGCTTCATATGGCTGGCAGCCTCTGGTTTCTCTTTCCCTCATCTTGCATGTTACAGCCTTGCTATCGCTTCGCATTCACAGAGAACATGCAGTGCGATTTCTTCCTCTTCTTGACAGAACCTGCATTGGGTTTTCTGAGTCGGCTATATACCCCGTTATTAGACCCACCACTACCCTTACAACCTTACGGTTATGATTTCAAAAACTACACCTCGATCATTTGATCTCCATAAACTTTATTTGAAAAATATATCACAACATGTTTCGCTAAGACATTAGCTGCAGGTGCTAATGTCTCAGCGAAACATGTGATATATTTTTCAAATAAAGTTTTTGGAGATCAAATCGTTGAGGTGTAGTTTTTGAAATTACTATGGATTTTCATCAAGTAACGGCCGAATCAATCAGAACACTTACAGCTGTGCTTTAGCAGGTCTTCCGTGAAACTGGGCGATGGTTTCTATATGACCTCTTTCGCCTGTCTCATTCCTAAGAGCTTATTCCACCAATAAATCGATTCGGCTTGCATCTATGTATTTGTGGATGTTTTTATACATGCTTTCGCTATCCCGCAGAAGGGTTCTGGGCCGATCATCACGGGCTAAAACATCAGCTTCCTCATTGCCCTTGTGACCCTCATATCCTGGTACCAAAGCTAGAGTGACTCTATTTTGGGTACTTATCTCCTTGAGTGCACTCAAACAGCTTTCCACCAACCTTGAGAAGACTTGAAATGAGCTGAGCGCCTTAATTGCCGCCTGGCTGTCGGAGAAAATGGCAATGATTTTATTTGTGACCTTCTGTCTGTTTATCTCTCATATACAGTGTTAGATGACCGCTACTTCTGCCTGCAACACAGTTGCATTATGTCCAAGGATGAGTGCGATTCTCGTCTTTGCTGTGCCTCCGTATATAGAGGCTCCCACTCCTTCTTGGGTCTTTGAGCCACCTTCGCTTTCACCGGTGGGCCGTTTTGCAGCCCTCTCTACTACTGCGGAACTGTGTTATTCACGGGCCTTCCTGGTATTGGATCTGCCTTTAGTTCAAGAGGAAGATATTTCTCTTGAAGATAATCACTTGGTGATCAAAACACGTGTCGAAGTGTTTAAATAACGGTTTGGTGTTGGGAAAAAACTCTAGTATCATTCATTACCACACCAAAGGTTCCAAACAGTGCATCACAAATATGTAGATTTATTGATTTCAGTTCCCAAAAACTGAATAAATGACTCCTCTCGATTTTTTCTTATAGCAAATTGAAAGTTCATATCACGCAACCTGGGACGATACGGAAACATAGACATAATTACCGAAATTAGAAAAATACCCGTTAATTTCAGCTATAACTTTGATAACATTTTTCCCAATTTCGTACCTTTACTCAAGGGGAACTTAAAAAAGTATATGGACAGGAAAGTTCAGATCCGTCATTTTGTGTTGTGGAATAGTGTGAGCTATCAAGAATATACCTACACGTACTGGTATTCTTCCTATAAACATAAAATTCTGAACCTTGGTTACTTCCAATCACTGTATATGAACTTAATATTTGGGGTTCTGCTATAGGGAGTTGAAACAAAGAAAAATGATCAAAAGACGGAAGGCGAAGATTTTTTCTATCTGAAAGCAGACAAACACAATAAGGTGGTGACATGTCCGATAATTATGAGAGAATTGATAATTTAATAGAGAAACTGTTCCTATTATAAATCACCGAAGAACCTATTGCTTAGGATGTTGTCAGAGTGAAAAAGTGGCAAAAATTTATCACACCGGCTTTGAACAGAAGTCTACAGGTTTCTAATCATACAGTTCCTGAATTATACGGCCTACCAAAAATTCACAAGCGTGGTAAGTCGGTGCGAACATTCGTCTCAACCATAAATTTCCCTACTTATAAAATGCTAAATAGCCAACAGTTTAAAACTCTCTCAATCCCATAACTGAGCTAAGGTGTTGTTTATTCACATGTAAAGGATGTAGAGAGATGGAGATATTTCAGTATCACTTGATGAATCCTCATTGTTTCTACATATATCTATACCAAAAACTATTGAATATTTGAGGGATCTTCTGAGGGTCAACGGTCTCAGTGGAAAAGTAATCGAAGACGTAATGCCGAAGACTAAAATGCTTTATTAATGGAGTAAGAGCATTAAGTCACATGTACTGAGAGATATTCTCTCGAGAAAAAACATGATTATTTTGTACAATAGTCTCGCTGAATCAATCATCAGATACTGCATAGTCGCATGGAGTGGTGCTTTCATCACCACATTACAATCTTTACAGACAGCACAAAACATCTTGATTAGGAATATACTAAAAAAAGATAGATTATTCTCAACTCTACTACTCTAAGAAGATACCAACCTGCTCAATATAAAAACACTCTTCATGTACCAATCATTACTACGAATGTACAGTACGCATAAAAAATTCACGGTGAAAGAAACAAGGATGACCAGATCGACTCTTAGCAATAATTCAAGTTCACTCTTTCAAAAAATTTTCAACCCAAAGTTCATTTATGTATTTCGGTCCAAAATTTTTCAACCTTATCCCACCCGCCCTAAGAGAAATAAAAAATCCCAAAACTTTCAAAATACAAGTGAAAAAATGTATATCACTGAACCTCAATAAATTTCCTATGAATAAAATTTAGTAATGGTATTTTTATTCTATTGATTCCGTGATTCACCTAAAACAAATTTGAAAGCGACTGGAAGGGTGTCGAAATGCAATACGGGCATCTTTGCCTAGGCAATTTCTGCTCCTAAACCAGATGTTTCTATATAGCAGTAACCAAAATATATGTGTTGTTATCAAATAAGTTAATAAATTAAATTGAATCAAACCGCCAAAATAGTCTTTGGAATCTACAATGCTTCTCTGTAATAATTATCTAACGATACATTTGGCGCAAATCACTTGTTATAGCTATTTTGAATAATCTGAAATTGATCAAAAGGTAACGATATCTGTTTGAAATTTCGGACAACTATATAACAAATCATTGAGAGAGACTTTCGAATCTGAAGGAAAACTTACATCCAAAACTACTCTGACCTGTATACTACCACTTTCTGGTTTATAAACTGAAAGATGTGGCATATAGTAATTAGGCGCGTTGAAACTATCCTCCAGGACTAACCGCATATGTTCCTCATCAATAAAATTCTTCATAATTTCATTGTGAGTTGACCTCAAGTTGGGAATTTTCATAAAATCTCTAGCTGCCTTGCTTGAATCTGTTAAACATGCTGGAGAGTACTTGAATAGTAAATCGTCCTGAAATATCTGTATTGAAACCTTATAAAAATATTTTTTTTGCATTCTACTTCGCCTGGATCAGGCGGAGAATACTTTGGACATTGATCTGATTCCCAAAATGTATTAACTAAATTTCATTCATTAATGTTGAAAAAGTCTGACGTTCCGAAACAGGATTTTTCATTGTATACTTCACCCATTATTACATAACCGAAAATGTTTCTACAGCAATAGAAGAACCACTTGAATTAACATCAAATCCTGATTTTATCAATTCTGTGAACAATTCAGCTCCTATAATTCCGTCAATTTCTCCCGATTGATAAAAATTTTCAGCAGCTAACTGAACATTACTCAAGTTATCACAAATCTTATTTTTATTCACTAAAACTTTAAGTAACTTCTCCGAATTTTTTTCTGTTACCAAAATTTGTATTGAATAGGTTTTATCAACATCATATCGAGAAGAAATTTTACTGATTGTGAGTTACTACCGACGCCCTTTGAGTTACCACCGATGACCTGAATCGAAGAATAATATCTCTTTATATTTATTCCAAGTCTTTTACAATCTGTCCTAGTAAACAAATGAATCTCGCTACCTCTATCTAAAATGAATCTAGCAACATAATTTTCTACTGGACTATTTATTACCCGAAATACCACCGTGTGTACAGCCGATTTGTCGTGCCGCAAAAGTCGAAACACCATTTTCTACTGGAACATTATGAATAGTATTACTTTCCGTGTTACTTGACTCACCTATACTGTTGGAATTTTCCGCGATAGGTATTGAATGTGATTTGCCCAAGTGTTATAAAATATGGTGCTTTTCCGCGCATTCCGTAAAAGTCCGTCAATGAATGGCAGGTCAAACTATAGTTCGTGATAATAAACAAAGTAATAAGTTATCTTCAGCCAAGATTACATTCCATTCGTAAATCACAATTTTTATACCCCAAAATTGTTTCCGATTTCTATTCTGATAGATCAGAATGAAAGTTGAAAAACAAAAACAATAGGGCACCGATAAAACCTATTTAAAATGTTCAGTCAAACCCGACTGGAAAAGGAACCGAGATCAGATATCAGCAAAAACCAAATTTTTTGCGGGTCCCCCGCTAATACACCAAAATGATACCTTAAAGTAGATGTTTACAGCTGATTCTCGGCCTCCCCCCACCACTATGACGTATTAATTGCTTTTTTATTGGTTGTTGTTTGGTGATGTCAAGGTGATGTGACCTTGAAGGGTGTGGTGTATGGATCGTTCAGAAATGTTTTCCCGGTTCTAATCCTCCCCCCACCAATATGACGTGTTATTTGCTTTTTTTGTTGTGCAGTGAAGTCAAGGCGTTGTGACCTTGAAGTGTCTGGTGCATGGATCGTTCAGATTTTTTTTTCATATGAGATTTTGTGTGTGT
>WOGO01001729.1:0-17335 GCA_015342085.1 Leptinotarsa defecta
GAGTTTATAGAGTGAATTCAAGTTCAATAAAAAGTTTGGTTTATATAAGTTCAATGTTGGTTCTAAATATGGTAACTTATAAATGCTTCTTATTATTTTGTTTTGTAAGGTTTTACGTTATAGATTTACCTGGTGTTCCCCAAACAGAAATAAGATAGTGCAAATGTGAATAAATAAGACTGAAATAAATATTTTTTTTTATTTCAAAGGTATGAAGTTTGTAATTTTGTTAAAAATTCCAATAAGAGGAGACATTTTCTTCCTAATTTATTCAATATGTTTATTCCATGAAAATTTCTCATCAATGTATAAACCTAAAAATGGTGGTGTTCTTGTATATTTAATATAATGTTGATCAAACATAATCGAATTATTTGAAGTATCAATTAGTCTTAGGAAAATATTCATATATGAACATTTATCGAAATCAAGCCTCAACTTATGTTCATTAAGCCAAATGAGAATTTCATCCAAATCATTCTTCAAATAATTTTTTATTTTTTCGTAACTGTCTGAGAAATATATAATGGTAGTATCATCAGCAAATAGTTTAATTATACCATTCAATTTCAAATTGGCTAGTAAATTAATATAAATAAGAAAAAAAAATAGGACCAAGGTTTGATCCTTGAGGTACACCACAAGTTATATTTTCAAGAGAGCTTCTTTGATTACCTATATAAACAAATTATCTTTTATCATACAAATAATTCTGAAACCATTCTGGAAGATTTCCTCTGATTCTAATATTGAATAATTTTTTCAACAATATACTATATGGTCAACTGAATCAAAAGCTTTCTCTCCGTAGTCCCCGCATTATTATTATTTTTATTATTTTCGAAAGCTTCATACATAGAGAAAAGAAATCGAATTCCGTTGGTGATAATTTCTTTTGCAGTTGCTTCGCTGTTTTAAAGCTTCAGCACATTCTTTGTTTTTAAAACATTATGAGAAACTATTATTTACCCGTCCTGGAACATGTAGATGTCGTATCACAGCCAGTTATTGCGTGTAAAAATAGTACAGGATCAATTTCAACTGTTTTATCACTATTTCAAGTTATTTGACAATATTTCTAAAGCTGACACATAGTATTGCCATATTGAAATTGAAGGAAACGGTGTCATTTGGACAAGAAAAGAGATTTTCATATTTTATCGACTGATTCAAAAAAGCAGGGTTCTATTCAAAATTCTTGGTTTGAGTTTAATTCCTATCCAGTCGGAATTATGTTTCAGAAGTGGAATTGAACATTCCATTTCATTTTTCAATAACAAAATTACTAGTGATAGATATGTTGAGTTTTTTAAAAATTTTTAAATGTTTTTTGTGAATATAATTTGATTTGTGATTCGATAATAACTGAATTTCGAATATGTTATTTGATGAATATATTGTTTTTATATTTCATACTTCAAAGTATCTTCTATTCTATATTTTGATTTTAAAGACTTTCTCAATGAGAAAATTAGGCATTCAAATATATTTTTATTGAATGGTCTTTGAAGAAGTCGCAATAAAAATAGACAAACGATTCTTGATGCAACTATTCCACACCAAAATTTATATTGAAACTTATCTAGAGATGAAAAGATATATTCTCTTGTTTAGTAATTGAAAACGAACGGTTAATTGTACCACAGAACAGTATGGAAACTATTTGTTGTGTTATGGTGGGGAATTGAATGCTGAAGCAACACGAGAAACTATTACCTGTTAACTGAGAATTTTTCTTCGTGAAACATTTGGGCTCAATACTTATCTGCGCAATATTATAATTATTGTTTTCGTCCTCCTCAACAGGTAAAGAATCGGACTAGTTTTCTTGTGGTTGAGACAAACTATAAACTTCATTACGGGAACTCGCATAATTCATATTTACTTGAAAAGGGCATAAGATATAAAAGTATCTTGTTCTAATTCTGCTTCAATTTCATTTTTTCCATTTTGTGCATTTTTCGAGATAGGATTCAAAAAATTCTAGACAACAAAGTCATTGCAGTGATCCCTTTTCATTTCTCTGTTTTTCCGCTGACATTTACCCTTGGCATTGTGGGGATTCCCTATTTCTCATGCTACAGTACATTATGATCTCCCAGATTGAAAAATCGATAAACTAGGTCAGCCTTTGTTTAAGCCTCGTGTTTGGTTTCATTCGGAGCATTTATGATTCGTTGTGGAGTATTGAATAAATGGAATGAGATGAATAAATTATAGAATTCATAAAGTGTTGTTGGCTGTTGTTAGGAATTATGAGGTATTGCAAGATGTCATCGTTTCTCAGACATTTGAAAAACATCATTGTGAAAAAATGCATCATTCTACGTGAGAACTATACAAGTATAATTCAGAAGGGTCATTCTGAAAATGTCAATGACGAACATTCGTTCGTCGGTTGTTGTTGTTACGAAGTGGAAGGTTGTGTTCCTCCAATCCAACTGATATTTTCCTATTTGTTTGACCGACGTATTCCTTGCCATACTCTCTACATGCGATCTCATATATGCCTCAGTTCTCTAGGTTTACTCTGTCTGATGGTTCTTGTTGATTAATATGTTGTTTTTATGTCGGATGGCTTTGGTATCCCTAGAGTTTGTTTCGTTCTTGTTTTTCTTTTTCCTTCGGTGTCTTGCTCTGTGAATTGTATGCTTTTTATATTCATTCTGATGATGGACCGCTTATTGATCTTTCGTGTCAGAAATACTTTGAACAACTCTCAGGACTTCTCAGGACTACTGGAGGTACACGATATAATATCCATTCGTATCATCAGGTCAAAAAGTCACTTTTGTTGTGTTCATTGTCGAAATGAGGTGTTAGTATTTCTCATTCAAGTAACACTTGAATGTGAGATTTCCACTGGAAAGTTTATGAAACCACAGTTTCGTGAACAAAAAACAGTGTAATTTGAATAAGCTATGGATTTTCATTAAGTATCGGCCAGATCTATCACATATTTTAGTAGTTCTTCAATTATTCTACAACAAGACCAAATTCTCTTCAATCAGGATTGAAAAAAAACGGAGTGTAGCAAGTTTGATTGAGTTTCCATTTAGGTTAGTTCAACTCCGTTCACGGAAGTGTTGCCGAATATACTGAGATAAATAATAGAAATCAATCACTTTTTTTATTTTAATTTTTTTCTGAATGTCTTTTGGGAAAAGATGTTCTCCAAGGATCCATGTCGAGTCCACCCTCATTCTGAATCTATATACATTTCGGTTTTCTGAATGCATACTCTTTCTGAAACATTCTATAATGCAGACGATAATATAAGTCAACTGCTTGATAGTGATCAAACTATTCCCAATGAGTGATATAGAATAAACTTGTGAATAGCCCAAGGAAATCTCTGCAAATCATTTCACGTAGTTGGATAGTTGGAATAGTTGGAATGTGTACTGGATTATGGCCTCAAATGGTTTAATGATACTGAAAATGTTAGAAAAGAAATTATCAACAGACGATATTTTGAGGGATGAATCTACAATTCTGAACCAGAAAAAGGAAAAGGAAACCGTGAAGTCGATATAGCTGGTTATGAATGAAAGTGATAAATGCAGCATAGTGATCATAAATCTACAACCACCCAAATTCTATTCCCACACTGACTTACATGTAGCAAATTTTATAACTGAACCTGTGGGGCCGTTTGCAACAGCTCTATCTGCAGGAACCTTAAAAATTCTCATACAATCAATTGAAATTTATACTAATTTCAAAACGCAGGTGATACATATCGAATAGTGAATACTATTGAAAACAGAACTTTTCCTGATAATGCTAATTTAATATCGTATGATGTTCCAATTCCCAGTATTCCGCAAATTGAAACAATTGACCTGGTTCCATATTAGCAAACCATCTTTTTACATAAGGTCATGCGTTCAATCACAACTATCAGCTGTTACATTCGAAAGAGGAGAGCTTTAAACTCAATCTTTGGGAATACTTGAAATTCAGAAGAATCGAGCATCTTGAAAGTTTTGTGAATGGCGAATGAAATTGAATACATTTCCTCTATTGGAAATAGATGATTGATTGATTCGTATAGTCGGTTGAATTTCATTCATTACATATCCATTTGAATGAGTTCTCAAGATGTCTTCCCTATTGTTTACCAAACGCTGGTAGAATGACCATTGATGATATGATTCAAAAGCACCAATCAGATTTAATCGAAATAGTATGATTATGCCTGAGGAAGGTATTATGTAGAAAAACATTTGTTGCGGTTTTGTGACTAACTCACAATTAAGTGTTATTTGAACTTCACATATAGTCAGTGGGCATACTTGAAGACTGGCTATAAATCAACTCATCTAAAGGAACAATTCGTTCAGACCAGTCTCAACTCCCTACACTGTAGGTTAATAGACCGACACCTATCTGGAAACAACTACTACTCTGGCTAATACCACGACATTAACCTACAGTGTAGGGAGTTGAGACTGGCCTGAACAAATGTATCCTTCACATGATTTCATATATAGTCAGTTTTCAAGTATGCCCACTGACTCAATGTAAAGTTTTTTTCTTTATACGAGGAATTTGGCAAATTTTGGATTTACGGTTGCACTGACGAGTGGCCAAACAGCCCGAAACCGGTCTGCAAGTGTGTCCCAATAATTGAAAATCTATTGCAGCAGTTGTATCGCAAACAGCATATGCAGGAATAACTTCAGTAGTGAATCCTGCACTGACACCTGCACCAACTCCCTTCGTTTTATTAGCCAGGGGAGTAGTTGTTTTCTAACAGGTGCCAGTCCATTAACCTACAGTGCAGGGAGTTGAGACTGGCCTGAACAAATTGTTCCTTTAGATGATTTGAAGTGTTACTTGAATAAATCCTAGATTTTCATCAAATATCGTTCAGTTTCATTACTTATCTACAGTTTTTCCTACTACAAAATTCCAGGATATCAAGGGATATGTCAACCATTGGAACAGCTTTATATTTAACTTTGTTGTTCCCACCTGACATAAGCTTTCATGTCATGGGGTAACTGTTCATATACAGAAATGTGAAGTATGAATTATCATGTCATATGCAGAAATGCATGCAGTATGAAATATCAAATGTACAGCTCCCAAAAATGTATTCAGGTCTATCTTTATCAAGCTCGATGTAATGAATGTACCAATAACGTAAATATCATACAAGAATATATTACAATATTAGTGTATACATGGTAGGATTTGGGGGAGGGGAGACGGGGCTCCTGCTCCGGAGCCTCCATGAGTCAACTATTTCTGTGTGGTTTTTCCTCCCGAACATTTTTTTGCATTCTTACTAAGAATACTCGAACAAACATAATAATATTTTTATCGATTTTTCAGGAAACCCTGATTGCAAGTTTCTATTCAATATTAATTTTTTATTTTATCCAGCATTTCAGTGACAATATTCTTTTTTGTAATTTGTACCCATGAGTTGAAGTGAAGAAGAAAAAGTAAAAAAATTAAAAAACGGTTGACCCTGCAGATCATCCTGCAGCTCCGGGAGCTGGATTTCAGCGAAATCATCAACGATTTTTCGTCCAGTCGTCAACGCGGTAATTCAGTTTTTATTGAATTGTATTTGACTTCAACAAATTACTAGTCTCAATAAAATTTTTTTTTTTTGCTGAAAATAATTTTTTCATAGACTTGACAGAAAAAATATTTCTTCCATTTGGAAAATAATTAATAATTTAGGGCCTCCTCGCCTTCGTTGCTTCAGGGCCTCCAAACTTCCGAATCCGGTCCTGCGTATATACCTTGTTGAATTGACGATATTCATGAACATATACTACAATTTGTTAACAACTCCCAATTTTCATCTCATGAATAGTCTGTATATCAAATTACCAACGGATTCACGAAGGTAAAACCGACTTTCAAGCGATAGTTCTCAAGGCACAGCAACCTCTCAAAAAACGTTTACTAATTTGTGAGTTCTGTCTAATATAATGGAAGCTTCCTAAACGAATATCGCCCTCCGTTTGGAATAGCCTATTTTGTTCACGTCTCATATTGCACAACAATTTCGCGTGAAATGAAAAAGTCGGTAAACCTCAAATGACCCATCGCAAACTGCAGAGTTGGAACGTAACTGAGATACCTTGAGGGAAAACCTCATATCAAATGGTTCATTTCCCAAGAGAAAGAAGTCATAGGTTTACTCGATTAACAACTACAGTGACATGTAAATATTGACGACTGTGATCTTGAGCATATGCAGACTAGTTTAACATAAACCACCCCCATCAGTCCTCCCAGAGGCGGCGACCAGAAAATTCGAGATTTCTTTTATTTTTCATTCCAATCCAGAATTCATCTTGGATGCTGGTAATTTTCCGAGATTCTCTTCCATTCTAACGGAAAATAACTTGAATTTACTGCTCAAGAATGAAAATGGAAATGCTGGAGCGGCCACATTAAGAGTTTACTTCGACCGAGAATTATCGCGAGATAAAAACAAATGACATTCGAGATACCCGAGGTGTTTCCTAAACGACACACATAATTTATCCTCATTTGGAGGTGAAAAGTATGCCAGTCCGGAATATAAATCATTAGAATTAATTATTCGAGAGAAAGAGAGAAACAGGGGTCGATTCTTGTCACGAAATGCGTGAAAAATGCACAATGGAAGGAAGGTGTGTCGACACGATATCTTTCACGTTATACTAGCCTTTTTCCATTTAATTTTATTATATACGGATGTCGTTCACGGAAGATTTTCATCAAAAACGCTATCAGAGGTCCTTTCAGTTTTTCACCATACATGTTTCTCGATTGTTTTATTCTTAATATGGCTGATATACGATAAAGTGTCACCTGTTGATCTTTATTTCCGAAAGCCATATTGATGATCGCCCAAGATGTTGAAGCCTTCCAAATATTCAAGGATATGGTGATCATGAAAAACATGATTTTTGATATCACTGGTCTATAGTCTATAGACCAGTCACGACTGGTCTATAGTCTATAGACCAATCACGACTGGTCTATAGTTATTTGAAAGAAAAAGGCAAGAAAAATATTCCGTTAAGGATAACAAGACAGGTTAGTTTTTTGAATCGTACACCATATTAGAGTACCTACAGAATCTTAACGGACGGAGGCTGTTAAAATTAACTTTTCAATTGTCATCTGAATACTGTTAAATAAAAATAACACTATGAGATTACGAAAAAACTATAACTATAATCATAAAATTTCCAGTCATATGAGTAAAACAGTAACATTTATGATATCTATTCATAATTGAAGTTGGAATTACAAACAAGCTGTTCGATAAGGACTGTAGTTACCATGTGGGCCGGGTGTTAGATATTTAAAAGGAGAGGACAATTCGGAAAATTAATAATGGAAGATACTAATCTCAATTTGATTCCGGAAAATCTCCTTGCCTTCTGATTTCACTTCCTAATATTTGTTCGTGGGGTACCCCGGTGGCGATCTTCAAGGATGCTATTTTGGTGGAATATGATAATAATTTTTTCACAATACATTTAGCGGAACACACGTTTTTTGCGGAACATATTTCTTTTTCCGAGCATACCTCTTGCTTCTCTGTCCTTTTACATTTTACGACGGTCTGCGACGTCCGCGCTTGCGTGTAAGGCCGGTGACATCAATGATCAAATGTTAGCAATAATAATAATAATGATAATCATACCTGAACCCACATACCGCCGACAAGATTCATCCGCTGGTGTGTTCGGCATTGTTAATAATAATATCGTCTCAATAGGATTATTAATATAACAATTCTTGCACAAAACAAACAAATAACCTATCAACTGCGCGACAATCCAAAACAAACTATAGACTAGATAACATTACATGAACTGTCAGTTACGTTTTGTTACAACATGAGTAACGTTTTATTATAACACGTCACTATTATCACTGACGTTTCGCCTCTTTCGTTATTATTATTTTCATTGATGAAATATCACATTTCAATACTCATCATCCGATTCCCGACGAAGAAAAATCCAAAAACGAAAAATTCATAAAAATAGGTCCAGCCGTTCTTGAGTTCTTCTATCATTATTATTATTTATTTTATTGATAAAATATCATATTTCAATCCTTATTATCGTATTTCCGATGGAGATAAATCCAAAATTAAAAATATCTTAAAAATTGGTCCAGCTGTTCTTTTATTATTATTTCAATCGATGTCTGAACACGCTATTGTATAGCTATTGATAATTATTGATAGCTCTGGAGCCAAAAAAAAAACTTTAACAATAAGTAAAAAACAAAAGTTCTACTTAGACTTGTTGGAATATTTCAGAGGTTGATGTAAACTATATAAACCGAGGTTTTTGAAACCAAAAAAATGGCAAATAAAAAGATCTACAACTATTGTATGTAATTTTTTTTACATTACCTCCAAATTTATGTGAAAAATTGAGTTTTTATTTTAATATTCTTTAAAAATACTTGACTGGAAATAATGAATATTTTTTTCACCTCAATTTGACTTCATATCAAAAAAGCACCCTAATTGTACTTTCCGATGGTTGAAAAAAAATTACTATAGTGAATTCATGAAAAAACTCGAATTCGATATTTTTTTTTCATCATGTACAATTTCATCAAAAAAATGTGATTGCTGGATATACATGTAAATCGTACTATTTGATTTAGATACTTTATTCCGCTTACGTTATTAATTATAATATTTTTAAAACGTTAATCTTGTTATTTATACTATTTGATTTAGATACTTCATTCTGCTTACATTATTAATTATGATATTTTCAAAACGTTAGCCTTGTTATTTATAAATACCTTATCTCTCTCTTTGATGGCATTTCTTCATCGTTAGATTCGACAAACCTTTACAATTCTAGTTGATCTTCGAAATCTTCAAGACCTTCACCTTTTTCGTCGCCAATATTATTTCCAGTCTGTATTGGTTCTTCATCCACAATTTTATCTGAATCATTAACTTTCTCGTCGGTTATTTCTTTCATATTGAAGCAATTTTTAGTACCAAGACAATTTGAGCATAGATTTGTGTATGTTTAAACCATGTTTTCGATGGCAACATTTTGAAATGTTACATCCAGTTTCACAGCTGCAGCAAATAGTTTTAAGCAATACTGCCGGAACTAATTCCTTTTCTGTAAATTTGGGCGTAATGCCACGTTGATGTTGCTTTCAGCCCCAATCTGTTGATGTCAGCTCGTTACCCAACCAAGTTTGAAGCTGATAGTATGCCCTGTAGATATGTTGTTCTGTTGCTCTTTCTGTGGGTGGGAGGTTTTCCAAAAATGAAAGATGATTTAATTTTTGACAATTGATATTTTTGAAATCCTAATTGATTCAGTGTTATTTTTTTCATTTTTACATTCATAAATAGATTTGATTCAACATCTTTATTTGCCGGAAAAGGAAAGAAAAGTATAGTAAATTCATTATTAGATGCTGAAAATTTATCAAATTTTGTTTTTCATAAGAAAGATGCGAGTAAAGAAAATATAAAAGAAATATTTCAAATCAGATAAATTACAGTGAATTTGGGACATAGAAAGGTGAGTTTTCAGCAAATTTCGTGAAATTTTTATTTTTTGGAAAAGATAAAAATAAAAAACCAAAAATTTGGTTATTTCAATTTTTCACATAAATCTTGAGGTTATGTGAAAAAATGGTGAATACGAAAGTTGTAGATCTTTTCATTTACTTCAACTTTGCATTTACCTTTTTTCCATAGTTTTGTGGGAATTCGAGATAAACCATGTTTTATCCTTAAAAACTCACCCCCTCCCACTTCCCGTAATTTATTTTTCCTTCCATTTTTATCATATTTCCCTACTTTTCTAATTGGTGCAATATTAGTGTGCAATATTATCAGCAGATGGCTGTCTGTCATGAAACAGTCCTGAATAATTTCATACTATTTTCATTTCATTATGTTCTGATATAATAGCATATTTTCCGGCTCAAATAAAACATGAATGAACCATTTTTGACATCAGCAAACGCATTTTCATTAATTCCAAATGAATTAACATCACAGTGGTGACAATTGAAATACCCCAAACACAATATTGAGTCGTCGTATGGCAATACAAAATTAACTGCGTTCTGGTCTGTGATTAGGTTCCAATTGTAATCATAAAGCCAATGGATTCAGTTAATCAGTACCAGAATTCCGTTCCGAATTATTAACCAAAGCGACACGTTTTGAGATGATTGAATTATATAATGCGGAATCGATGGAGTTGAATGATGAATAATTCCTATTCTGAAATTTCCCCTGCAAAGTGGAACTACATACGAGATACACAGTAGAAACCAGCAAACTTTATCATTTATTTTCAGTCACATCACGTTTTTTATACCATATTGATATTTTTTTGACGAGGTATCCACCATTGATACCAATGGTGTTTATCACCCAAGATGTAACAACTCATATCATCTATAATTCCATACGGTTCATCTATAAATATATCATTATTCAGAACACTTGATAAAAATGATAATTTCATTGCCTTCAGAAGTCCTACTCTGTTAAACAATATTTTTTCTCAAGGACAAAACATAACTACTACCAAAGATCCTTGAGGCGCTGTAAGAGCAGTGCCTGTGCAAAAGTAGCGATTCACGTTGGATTTGAGTCGCTGGAGATTGAATTCTTTTAGAAAAACGTTCTCGGGAAGTTTATTTCACATGAATGCAGTTCTCCAAATCAAAGAGTTCTTCAACTGTGGAGTTCGAGGTATACTGAGTTGAACCTCAAAACGATGAGCAGCCACAGTCCGTTGCATATTTCTATTATATACCCCTTTCGGTGGAATGAAATGTTCCAAGTCACCTGACTACTCCTGTGGAAGTACATATAAAATAGAGACAAATCTCCAACATTTTTTTACACGCTTTATATTAGCTTCACCTGTATGTATGCATGTATGTTTGTTTGTTTGTGGCGCTTAACTTAATCTCCTTGATATAGTTCGAACTCACTTCACATGTATTTCTTCATTTGAAAAAATTATTTTTTTTTATTAACACGCGCGCCTGCTGCCTCATTCATGACCCATCTTTGCCCGCCTGCTACCTTGGGCTTGGTAGCTGATTTTCAGGCTTCCTCTCTGGAATCGGAAAATATCAATAGTCATTTCTCTAAACAATATACGGCTGATTGATCCCAAAGCTTAGATAAAATAAAGATAGTTCAAAAATACTAAAAAACACGCCTTTTTAGAATTCGAAACTAAAAATAAATATAGTTCAAAAAACTAAAAAGCACGCTTTTGAAGAACATCGAACTAAAAAGTTGAAAATATTTTTTTAGATGAGCTTAAAACAACCATGAACGAAAAATACTAGTATTATTAGGAAAAAAGCGTGGGCGTAGGCATAATAATACTAGTATTTCTCGATCGTTATTGCTTTGAGCTTGTTTAAAAAAAAATTATATTTAACTTTTCAGTACGATGTTCTTTGAAAGCGTATTTTTTAGTTTTTTAAACTATATTTATTTGATGTTCCAGACTATCAAGGTTGCAATTAGGGAGATGGCTCTTTTTTGAGAGAATATATGTGAACAATACTTTGAAGAAGGTCTGATCTGGGCAAACAAAATATGTTCGAATAATAAATGATGTATGAATTCTGTTTTCTGTTAAAAATCTGTTTCTGTTTTTTCGTTAACCAGCTATCGCACCCCTACAAACGACAACCCTCAGAAGTCGAAACGTGTGCGAGCTAAGGATTAACGAGGTCTTACCTTTTAACGTGTGATTCCTAACACGGGTTGGACGATAGCAAGTAAAAATCGATCGTTCAGGATAGGGTTTGAAACACCGACCAACACGGCAATCAATTCGAGTGAGTGAACAAAGCTCCTACGTCGAATCGTCTGGCTACCGACAGACTAATAAATCTATATATTTAACACATGGACTTAAAAGTCCCGGGCCTTAGGCAGAAAACGTTTTTTTTTGTTCACAATTGGCTTTCTTCACCAACGTATTCTCCATCAAGAGCCGCAAAATCATTCCAGCACACTTCTAACATTTCAATACCACTTTTGTAGAACGATTTATCTTTTGCTTCAAAATAGGCTTCTGTTTCAGCAACCACCTCTTCATTCGAGCGAAATTTCTCACCGGTGAGAACATTTTTTTGTGGTCCGCGACTAGCCAATAGTCGCTGGGAGCCATATCTGGCAAATATAGTGGATGTGGGAGCTATTCGGAGTTCAATTTATGTAGTTATGCCATTGTTTTGATTGACTTGTGACACGGTGCGATGTCTGGATGGAACATATTTTTTTCTTTGCCATAGGCGGTCGTTTCTTTACAATTTCGGCCTTCAAATGCTTCAATGACGCTATATAATTTCAATGTTGATGGTATTTTCCTTCTCAATATAGTCGATGACTATAACACCACGCATATACCAAAATACCGAGGCCATAAACTTTCCAGCCGGTTGTTGTGATTTCGGGCACTTTGGACGGGGTTCACCAGTTGCTCTCCACTCAGATGACAATTGATTCCGGAGTGAGGTGATGGATCCATCATAGTCATCTTCATTTTCATTAGGTTGGATTTTTTTTCCTTACCCATTCAACTGAGATTCGTCAGGAGGACGAATAGTTCACAATGTAAGGTGTTTTGGTGGCGACATAAAGGTCAATGATCTCTATGCCGCTCTGCCCTTGTGTACCCCTTCCTGACTGGGGTATTTGATGAACAAACTGTTCATTTTAACGGACGTCGTGGGGCCTTCACTCAACCGAGCGATCTGACCTTCTGAATCGAGTGGGGTCGTCTATAGTATAATCTACAGCTTCCCTAACTAATAGGTTATCATGAGTTTCCGCTGACTCGAAAACTCTCTGATTCCTCGACTGAATGGACTGTCGTATAGTTAACAGCTTCAAATGTCTGCGGATGGCTTCATTCCGCACGAACCAGGGAACATTCACCAGCATCCTGAGAAGTTTGTTTTGCAACCTTTCCAAAATGGAGAGATTTGTTCCCAAACACCTGAAGCATACATGATAAAGGCTTGAACACCGTGTTGTATAGTAAAATTTTCTTATTGAGATTGAGTTTTGAATTTCTATTGACCAGAGGATAGAGTTTAGCTATCCTCATCTGCACTTTGTTCTTGATATATTCAATGTGATTTGCCCAGGTGAGTCGGCGGTCTACACAAAGACCTAGGTACTTGACTCGTGACCATTGTGTCTGGAGAAATTTTGCGTCTCCCCAAGTCTGTCGCTTGAGTTTTTTCTGGATTCGCCCGAATCTTCTAGTCAAAGTACCAGCGTTCGAGGTCGTCCAATGCGCGTTGCATGTAGGCGACCGCCAACGCCCGACCCATGGAAGAAGGGAGGAGAGCCGTATCATCGGCGTAAAGGGAAACCTTCACGTGATCGAACCTCGGAAGGTCGCTCACGTAAAGGCTGTACAGTAGTGGAGGTAGCACAGCTCCCTGAGGCACTCCAGCTTGGATTTCCCTGATGGGAGACAGGGTTCCTTCAACTCGGACCTGAAACGTTCTGCCTTTCAGAAAGGACCTAATCCACCGGACAAGACCCCTAGCATTTTGTGTAGCAGGTTTTCGTGCCAGAATTGGTCGAAGGCTTTCGAAATATCCAGGAGGACGAGATGGACTCTCTTCCTGTTGTTTAGCTCTGAAATGGAATTTTTCACCAGTCTCAGGGCCTGCAGCTCGGTGGAGTGTGCCCTGGTTCTGGCCCTGTTTTGGAATCATGACAACTACGGCATGCTTCCATCTTCGAGGAAAGTATCTGAGAGTGATATCCAGCAGGTATCTGATGAAGTTCTTCGGGAGCTGCTTCAACAACCTGTTGTTGATTGAAATCAATTCCCGAAGCCTTCTTGGGTTTGGAGGGCTGCAGTTCTTCCTCCAAAGCTGGACGGATCACGTCGTCATCATTTTCCCTAAGAATGCGCCGAACACGGTATTCCAGCCGGATATCACGGTCAATATCATCATCCGGATCAACGTTAAGTTGAAACTGACTCTCCATTGTGTCTGCAAAAGCCAACGCCTTCTCGGCGAAAGACAAAATGTGAACAACCAAGCAAAGTACTTGATAAAAATAACTGCGTAAACACATGCGAGACATAAGTGGAACCACCTATTGCTGTGACACCCAAGTCAATTTGACAAGTTTTTATGTCAGTATTGGTGATTTCACCAATCAACCGACAACTATGGTAGCAGACATTTTGGAAGTTATCCTGGAATGCCATTGGAAAACAAATCCAGATGTTTCTGAAAATTATATGAAATCGAGGAAGGTTTATGCAGTCCAGCTGCTGGAAAATAATTCCATGAAAATCATTTCAAGATAACTTCCCAAATTCTGCTTTCGCAGTTGTCAATTGGTTCTCGATTTCATATCATTTATAGAAACATGTGGATTCATTTTTCGATGGCATTCCAAGAAAACTTCTCAAATTTTTGCTACCGTAGTTGTCGTTTGATTGGTCAATCCACCAATACTGACATAAAAACTTGACAAGTTGACTTGGGTGTCACACCAATAGGTGGTTTCACTTATGGATCAGGCCAACACAGGCAATAGGGCCAACACAGGTAGTAGGAGCAACCCAGGTAAGAAATAGATTTCCAGTGAATCAGTCTGGTCCCAAACTTCACACATCAACTGAAAATGACAAATGAGACGGAAACAGACTTAACTGAAAAACTGATATAACTTACAGATAAAATGATATCAAATCGAACACAATTATATGAAAAAATTCACAACATTCAGACATTGGCTTGAGTGGTGTCAACGGTTTGGAATAAATGACATGACATCACCAGTGCAATTATTATATTCTCTGGAAATCAGAAGTAGCTCCGATTTTGATGATGTTGATTTTGTTTTTCATGTTATTTGAAACGTTTTGAATCGGGGACAGAATTATTTATGTTTTTTCAAACCATATGTATGATTAATTTCTCGTGGCTTTTTCGAAAAAAAAATCATATATTAATTAGTATAACGGCACCAACGTAAAACGTTGTTTTTTATGGATATACTATAGATGGAAATAAATATATGCGATTTTTTTTGGTATAAATTACCTTATTTTCAACCCCATTTCTCAACATTATTTTTTTAGGGTGGAAATGCAAAAGAACTCTTTCAATACCTTATTTTTTTGCATTCTCTGTCGAACGTAAAGAACTGAGTTGTATAGTGTTTTCAGAATCAAATTGAAAATTGTTCCTGAATAATAAAATCAGCCAGTAGGATCCCCACACGATGTTTCTGTTGTTAGAAAAACTGTCATTCCGACTTTCGCAAAATCTGAAGTAGCATTTCAATATCTTCATTCATTTTTTTTTCAGCCATCCTCGTCATCTACCTCACAGATATTCTACAGTACTCAAGAGCAGATGCCAAGATCATTTATCACTCGTTCACAATGTTCGCCTACTTTTTCCCCGTTCTGGGCGCTATCTTATCGGACAGTTACTTAGGAAAGTTTAGAACTATACTATATGTGTCCATGATATACGCGGTTGGAAGTATTCTTCTGGCTCTCACGTCCATAAAACTGCTGAATTTTCCCCAGAGGGAAATTTCCATCTTGGGGCTTTTGCTTATCGCTGTTGGAACCGGAGGAATCAAACCCTGCGTTGCCGCTTTCGGAGGAGATCAGTTCATCCTACCGCAGCAGGAGTCTCAGTTGGCCTTGTTTTTTTCTCTTTACTACTTCTCGATCAACGCCGGAAGTTTGATATCGACTTCTGTGACTCCGGTATTGAGGCAAAATGTCCACTGTTTCGACGAGAATAGCTGTTATCCACTTGCCTTCGCATTACCCGGAGTTTTGATGATACTGTCAATAGGTAAGTTGGTGAGCCTGGTAGAAGAAATGTTGAAAAATAAAGATAATTTTGCCCATACCAAAAGTTTGTGGTCATTTCTGAAGGATATACTCACCTTCCAAAAACTAGAACACTTTTAGTAAAAGCTTTCATGCAATTGCCATCACTGATAAGTTGCTGCATTACATGTCAATATGTTTATCTTAAAGAAAAGCATATTGGTGTCGCTTTTCTTGATAAAATAAGGAGAACATCATACTCTGGATTGACTGAAAAGTTCGTAGGCTCTCACATAGACGGTGCAACTAGTATTGAATTTATGCGTAGCGCGTGGCGTGTGACGATGGATAAAACATGGTTCCAACATTAACCTTTCTGAAAAAACTGATGCGTGGATATGTGACGATAGATAAAACATGGTTTCAACATTAACCTTTCTAAAAAACTAATAAATAGAGTTTATTCTATGATTTTCACTATAAGGGTTTTACAAAAACCGCGACACGTGTTTCGCTATACAATAGCGAATAGTGAATAGTGAAAATCATAGAATAAACCCTATTTATTAGTTTTTTAAATATGGATTTTTATCAAGTATCGGTCAGTTCTATTCAATTATTAACCTTTCTGAAAAAACTGATAGCATCAATTAGGATATAGACATAGCATATAAAAACAAGTCGTCTGTTGACATATTCTTTTTGACATCTGCAACAAAGAATAAAGTGTTCTTCTGATATAAAGAAAAATTTTGCTTGAAAGTGGTTAACAATGTTTCATGGTTTCATTAGTTCGGACTTCCATTGTCTAATATGATATAAAATGATTTGAAATCCCTGAAAGAATCAATAAAAGTAAGAGGATTAGCTAAAAAAGTAAAAATTGTATCAAGCAAAAAACTGAAATTACAATGAAATTGTAATGAAATTGAAAACTGTACAATTGAAAAGAAATTAAAATTAAAATTAAATGATTTCAAGCCGAATTAATTCACGACGTTTCGTTTGTTAGTATCAACAAATGTCTTCGGGTGATGAGTGAACTTATTCCTCCAAGAGCTGACTATTTATAGGTCATTCGAGTGCTTTCACCTATCCCGTCTTCCCTCTCTCCGCTTCATCGGTTTTAGCGAGAGCTGGCCGTTTGGCGGGAATTGGCCGTTTTCCGCTTGATTATAGGTTTCCATATGTTTCGTATCTCTATGCTAGCTTGGCTAAATATGTTGTTGGACAACATATATGCGACTTTTTTTAATTTTCTCCTAAACCAGTGTTCGTCCTTGTGGATAATTTCAGCTTGAGACCACTTGACGTTATGTTGATGAATCAAAACATGCTCTGCTATTCCTGATGTGCTGATTGCTCCTCGCTGTGTCTATTTCTTGTGCTCGGCAATGCGAACTTTCAATGGCCTCTTAGTTTCACCGATGTATGATTCTCCGCACTCGCAGGGTATCCGGTAAATACAATTCTTGGAATAGCAGTCCGCGTTT
>WOGO01001730.1:0-17334 GCA_015342085.1 Leptinotarsa defecta
CAGTTCTTCTGTTGATGTTTTCACGGAACATTGTTCAATTTTTGCGAAAGAACTCAGAGCTGTACTTGGAAAGAAAAATGTCGATTTATACGAATGGATGATTAGGACCACATTTGATATAATTTGTCGTAAGTTTTTCAGATACATTTTTGATATGGAAATTTTGACAAATTCATATTTCTATTAGAAACCTTCAGATTTCTTCGTCTCATGATTCGTCTATGAGACGAATATTTCAAATAAATACCATTCATGATTATAATAGAAGATGAATCAATTGACTACTAGTTACATCAAATCACTCAAAATTTGGGAGTAAATTAATGATTCATCAAAGTAGATTGAGCAGTGCCAGTTCTGAGACCAACATTCGATGGTCTAGAACCGGCATATATTCTTCTGAGTATTATAAGAAATAGTTCGCTCAGCGGTGAGAGTATTAGTGGTGTTGTGATATGTTCGTGAGACGAATATGTTTGGGAAAGATATTGCGAGGCTCATCTAGACGATGAGTTTGTGGTCCCCGATAAAGGTCATCCGAGGTGAACATGTCGTGAGGCCGAGATTGCTGTGGCTGATTGAATCATTCTACTTCAGTTTGGAAGCCAAATATTTCATCCAGCTAATGCCGGACATGAAGCTGAAGTGAAACCATCAGGCACCTGTGCAAAATCTTAAATCCGAAAGATTTGTTTCAAGTAACTTATTCTATATGTAGACCACCGATAGATCGGTTTCGGAGTACTTGTCCTTCGTCAGTACCAGTACCAGACAAATGAACAAACAAAATCAATTCCAACTGTTTAAAAAAAATAAAATAAAAAAAAAGCTAGTCTTGAACTTTTTCTGCAGTTGATTCAGTGGAAATTACTACTGGGCCACCTGCAGACACGGTCTGGAAACGACTCCACAAACACATACTCCGAGGTGGGAGACAAACTGGTAAATAAACACCTCTCGGAGAGGTGAATATGACATGCTCGAGTTTAGGTGAAAACACCATACCCTTGCTCTTCATGTGAACCTACGATTTTATAGGTACGTGTGACAGATAACCGACGGAAAAACAATAACTATTCCAGCTAATGCCGCTAATGCAGAAAGCTGAAGTTGAACCATCAGGCACCTGTGCATCGTCTTCCATTTGCAAAATTCGTCGCAAGTTACTTCCTATATATGAAAAGCAAAAATATATTTCATTTGGTCGGGACGACCACCGACCGGTTTCAGAGTACTTACTTCTTGTCATTACCGGAGGGGTTATTTCAGACGGAGTGAACTATCTGAATATTCCGAACAAACAAAATCAATTACAACCGCCTGAGTATCCCGAACAAATAAAATTGATTCCAGCTGGTGATAAGGTCCATCTGCTTTTGGATGTTGGATGTACCATTGCGCCACCTGCAGACTGAGTGAGGAAACAACTCCACAAACATATACGCCGGGGCGAGAGTCAGAATAATAAATAAATAATTTTCGGAGAGATGCGTATGACATGATCAAGATTGAAAAAAGAAAAGGAAGAAGAAAAACAAAATTTATTGCCCAACAGATGAATCCATTTACAGGACAACATATAATATAATAATGCAGTATAAATAAAGGCTACTCAAGCGAAATATATAACAAAATATCAACATATTGAGGTTTTGACAAATCAAAAGATAAATTCACATATATGATCGAATTGAATGAAAAATATGAACATATTAATTAACTATTAATTGTAAATAACATGCAATGAATACATTCAGCTAGATGATGGTTTGTTCAATTTTGGATACTATGGTCTTCAGTGGATCGAAATCAATATCGCATTGACTGCAGTGGATATTATAATTTTCACACATCAAATTTATAGAAGACACTTAAGTCTCTCTAGATAATAACATTATCCTGAGGTGGGTTGAAGGCACGACAGAAGTGAAGGTTATGGGATTGCCGACTCTTCAGCTAGGAAGCGGCTGGACTAATGATTTCAGGACCCATTGCCACGGCCTGATGACTTCGGCAATTGCGGAACTAGCCAAACGTCACACCCATGCTCAATCCCTGAAGATTTGGGATGGAATCAGAGGATGCAATCTTACCAGGATCACTATGGGCGACCCTGTGTAGCTGGCGCTGAAGAAATATCTGGCGATGACCAGGAAAAATCTACGCTTAACAGTAGGATTTCTGACTGGTCACTGTCAACTAAGGAAACACCCCCATAATATGGGGCTAGTGGACACACCTCTACGCAGGATGTGTGAACAGGAAGATGAAACTGTCAGGCATGTCCTATGCGAGTGTCCGAAGTCATCGTCAATAAGAGTATGTGTTCTGCGAGTCTTGGCCTACACCTGTCGATATGAAGGGGATGTCTCCTAGTGATCCGTCTACCTTCCTGGAAAGGACAGGATGGACGACGACCTAGGAGGACAACTCCTCGGGAGGATGTACAATGGGTCACGTGTGGCCTAGGTGCTGTGAGCCTACACTCACCCTCCCTACTCTATAGATACAAATAGGAGACACTTGTCCAAGGTTGGATCTAGTAAAAGGGGTATAGAAAGTGATCTGTTTACGTGTAGTAGCTTGAGGTACGTTGAAGTCAATTTGTTCTAGTAACGAGGGTGCATCAATGAAAAAATGCAAAATTTTGTATGACATAATAATACTTGATAAAATTTTATGTTGCTCCAAGAAAGACAGACAGTTCCTCTAATAGGATACATGCCATCGGTTCTAAATTCAAGAAACTTCAAAAAATACCTATGCACATTTTCCAAGGTTTCTTTAGGTGAAAAGACAATATTGGTGAATAATTTACAGTAACGCAAAACGAAGCCAAGCATTTTTCTAGCGGATGCCGCGACAGTATTAAAAAATGTCATGTCATGGAGGTAAGAGCAGCTCTCTAAATCTGTGATAGATAAAATTATCTTCAAGTCGTCTGCAAAAAGTGAGTTGCCGCACGAAAGCTCGAAGGTGACATCATTGATGGAAATAAGGAAAATGAGGGGTTCCAGATTTGAGTTTTGTGATGGTGATAAGTATGGTGCAGACGCAAATTCCTCATGAAAATCAACATTGGTTCTCTGATTCAAATAATAGCGTAGAAGTTGAGTTACTGAGAGAGTTGAACACATTTGAGCTATTTTCTCTAGTAAGATGGAGTGACTAATGCTTTCTAAGGCCTTCGTAAAATCTATGTGTATAACGTCAACTTGCTTTTTTGTCTTATCAAAAACTGCTTGATATTGCAGAAATTTGATACAGTGGATTTTTTTACTGAAAAGCCATGCTGGTTTGCAGAGATCAGGGGTTTGACTTGTGGCATTAGCTGGTCATACACAGATATCTCAAAGACCTTCGCGAAGTTACCCAGAATAAATATTGGTCTTCAGTTCTCAATATTCTCAGGGCTTACCGATTTAAGAATGGGGCAGATTTTTTATTGTTTCCATATTTCAGGAAAATGAGATTTGCTTAGGATTGTGTTGAATATATTTGACAATGGATAAGCAGAAACCTGAGTACAATCCCTCACTAGGAATCTGGGAATAAGATCATATTCAGATGTCATTTTATTGGATGATTTCCTAAGTGAAAAAATTACTTGTTTCTCTGTGAAAGGTATTATGAAAATATTTTCTCCTGTCATAGTATCAGAGTTGGACTCAAGATTTGTATGGTGGGAGAAAACACTGCTAAAGAACGCAGCAAAACCGTTTCCTATATCTTGAGGGGCATCTAGGATGGTGTCTTCCATAAATAATCTATTGGGTATTCTGGAGGAGCCTTTTTTACGTTGAACGAAATTCCAGAAACTTTTGGGGTGATTGCGAACGTTTAATTCAACAGAATGTTGGTAGTTATCATAAGCTACTTTCATTTGGTTTTCAATATAACTTCTGATACAAGAGAAATCTTAGAAAAATATGTCATTGCCAGTTTTTTTACAGCTAATCCATTACGAATACTGTTAAAGTGTCCCAGGCGAACACGAACATCTTTTCAGATGATGCAGACGAGATGAAAGTCTCGATCAGGAACTTGATTATCCTTACACATTATCCGCACACAATTCCAGACTTTCCTTAACAGTAATTTATCCTTTTCAAATAACATCGGTGCTTCATTATTCAATTATATTCTCCTATTGGAAATCCGAGGTAATTAGTTCACCGGTCCACGTAACCTAGTCTGGTAACTCGGACATGGCATTTCTGCATCAATATCAAGTTCTGCTTCCTCTCTTATTGGATGTCTGCCCCACTTCTCAGGAGGGAATTCAATAGTAATCGGTATATAGTCTACAAATTCGAATTCTTCTTCTTTTCCAGTACAGTCGTCCTCTTTTCGTCCTTGTACCGGGCTTTCGTGATCGTTTTATTCATCAACTTCTGCCGGAGGTATAACATCCTTATTTCTTCGAAATATTCCCAACCTTTCGGCATGCACTATTTGTCTCTTGCTGCTACCTACTAATTGAATTTCATAATTGACAGGGGATATACTTGTAAGTATTTTGTAAGGTCCTGTCCAACAAGCCGACAATTTTCGAGATAATTTATGTCTTGGTCTAGTTACCGGGGACATCTTCAAATGAACTCTTGTTCCTATCGCGGAATCTGTAAGCCTTGCCTTTTCATTGAATTTTTCTCTCCTTGCCGTAGTCGATTTTTCTAAAGCTGTCCCATCCATCTCGTGTGGTTTTTGCATTCGAACTCTAAATTCAGCAATGAAATCATCGATTACATCGTATTTCAGTGTCGGTGGCTGCAATGTTAATTGGAAAGGAAAAACCATATCGCGTCCATTTAATAAATAACGAGGAGTTTCACGTGTCGCACTGTGTACTTGATTTCGAATAGCCACTGATGTGTAAATTAATTGCTTGTCCTAGTCTGTTTGGTATTCATTGACCAGATGTGATAAGGTTTCTTTGAGGTGCCGTCGGGGTGGTAAGCCGTCGTCTTTAACTTGTTTATATTCAATAATTTGCAAATCGATCTGTTTGGACTAGTCAGTCCTACTGTGAATTCCTTTGATTTAAAGTCGAAATAAACCAGGAATCACGTTTCAAGTCGATATCTTCATTTTGTAACTTTTGAAAAATTATTGTCAATGTCAGAATCTTTTTTTTTTATAAACAAACTATGATCAATTATTTCAAACATACTAAGTGACCAAAATTAATTCAAAGCAACAATACGATCTAAACATTTGTGACAAAAATTGACTTTCTCTGTCAGACAGCAAATAAAGCGGAGTACCATATTGAAACACTAATTATTCAACAAAAACGGGAGTAACTGTTTTGACAGTTATGTCCTACATCGGTATCGCTATCGGGTTAAAAATATGTTTGTTTATTTGAAATATGTTTTTTTTCGGTTAACCAGCTATCGCACCCCTACGAACGACAATCCTCGGAAGTCGAAACTCGTGCGAGCTAAGGACTAATGAAGGCTTACCTTTCAACGTGTGATTCTTAGTACGGTTCCACGTACCGTGTTAGTGATCTATCATCGTTAATATGGAGCGAATTTCGTCTTGAGTTATAATCAACGGTACTGCTATATCAATGCCAGTCATCCCAAATACCCTGTCCGGTATGCGAACTTTTTGCATCCCGACTGGCTTTTGGGCTGGCGTTTTGTACAAATGACAACCATGGCAGTTATTACACCACTTGAGCACGTTTTTCCTTATTCCTGGCCATGTATAATCGCGCCTAACGGCTTTCAAGGTTTTCTCGTAACATTTATGTCCGAAAAATGGGTGTTCGTGGTACAACTTCAATAAATTATGTCTTATCGCTCGGGGCGCGTATATCTTGTCTCTACATTCGTTAAAGTTTCTTTCCATATACAAGATACCCCCGTTCAGATGGTAATCCGATTCATCTGCCTCTTTTTCTATTCTTTTTTGAGCTCCGTAATTTCCGCGTCTTCTGTCTGTAATCGTCTAATTTCTTGCAATTCATAAATACTTTCCGGAATAATAACCGATTTCCTCTTCAGAGATTCGAATTATCTGCTTTATGTTTCGTGTTGTCGGCTCCGGCCTGAAAAATTTACTGTCGTTCGTCATACTTTTTCCGGGGTCCATTTCATTTGTCAATACAATTCGTGATAGTGCATCTGCGTTTGCATTGATTTTTCCAGGGCGGTGATGCACTGTAAAAGAGTATTCAAGCAAAACCATACTCCATTTAGCTAAACGGGAGTTGGGATCCTTTATTGTGAGTAAATATAACAAGTGTCGATGGTCAGTTATCACAGTAAAATTGCAACCTACTAAGTAACATTGGTATTTTTTCACAGCCCAAAATTACTGCCAAACATTCTCACTCGATGGTCGAATACCAAGCCTCTGCTGCATTTAACGTTCAGCTTGCATAACAAATAGGGTGCTCGAATTTTCCATATTCTTGGTACAATATCCCACTTATGGTGGTACCTGAAGCGTTAGTGACCAGTAAGAATGGTCTACTAAAATCAGGGTATCTCAAAATAAGTGGTTTTACCAACGCTTTTTTCAATTTCAGGAACACATTTTCTTGACTTTCCACCCCACTCGAACTTGACATCTTTTCAGTGAAATGAGTCATTGGCTGCGATACCTTGGCATATTCCGACACGAACCTGCGGTAAAACCCACACAATCCTAAATTGATCTACTGTATCCTATATGTGAGACAACGGGTAATAATCGGTCTTTGTAACTTCGTTCAATACTTTGAGATCAACACATAATCTGTACTGGGCTTTTTGTCCCGGTTGGGTTTTTTTCTACTAATATCGCTGGCGCACTCCACAGGCCACTCGAGTTTCTGATGATTCCATATTTTAGTAATTCCGATATTTCCTTGTTCATAATGTTTCCTCTGATAAGGTATTCTGTAAGACCTTTTTGCAATAGGAGGTACATTCTCGGCAGTGATACGGTGCGTTACTGTATTTGTACATGACAATTTCTGGGAAGGTACGTGAAAAAAATTTATATATTCTTTTACTAGTCTTTGTAGTTTTTTTCTGGTTTAGGTTCAGATTTTTCTTCAACTCTAACAATTTTGAAATTTTGCACCCATGATCCTGTTTTACGCGCCTTATTCTCATATCTTTTTCTCCGTCAGACTGATTTTCTTCGGTATCGGCCTCGTGTACTCTGACAATTTTATGATTCCTATGTATCCTTATTTCCTTGTCTAGCATGTTCACCATTACCAGCGACATTTATTCAGTATTGTGACTCACTGTTCTCTCTATTAGTAAACCCGTAATTCCCCTTCATCCCTCATAGCCACATCTCTGGATACCAATTTATTTTCGGTACAGGTTGTGCATATAATGCACAGATTTTCCTTCAACCACGCGTACACGCCTATGATTCCCTCCGTATCAAATTCGTGATTTATTTCTCTTTCCGTCGGGCGCGTATACTTATTGAGGTGACGTTCACTCTTTATCTGCGTCACACTTCATTGAGACGGCTTAAGATTCATAGGTTCTACCGATGCCCCCTCCCGGGTTGAGTGCCCTGAGTTTAAATTTTCCTCACACGGTTACTGTGTGCAGAACATCCCATCTCGTCCAAGCTCTGTTACGCCAGCGACGCAAATTACGGAAATCGCATTTACAAAATGCCAAAATTAAGTACTTTTTAGGTGCTTTTTAGGTACCGAAGTCAAAAATGAGGTGCTCTATAACCGCAACCCAATACTCAAAGTTGCGTTGTAATGCTAGCAATAAAAAAAAAAAATGAAATAATGAATGTTAAGAAAACACTATTAGGTGCTTATCAAGTACTAAACGGTGAGGATCGTAAAATTTTCCAAGTAATGAACAAAAGCTTTCAATTTCGCTAAACATTAGATTTAAGAATCAGGTCTCTCGAAAACGAAGACGAATGATCAATCAAGTATAAACTAAGCATGGTAATAAAGTGCTAATTAGGTGCTTGCAAGAAATTAAAATGAAAACGACCGTCAATAAGCGAATAAAAAATTTGGGATATCTGATTTGGGAAAAAAATAACATTATACAATAAAGTCTTGAAATGCTCGTAAACGCATACATGGACAATCAAAATAAAGTGCTAATTAAGTGCGCACTAGATATTTATAGTAAACCTAGATTCCATAATGGCTATGGGGCTCATGGACCTGAAAACCACCATGACTGGTTGAAATTTTACTTTGGATAAATTCAATAAAAATTATCAATTCCATAAATTTGAGAAAAATGAGAAATTATTGTCAGTTGAGCAAGTTGCAATAATTGAAGCAACAATATGTCAAAATGAACTACTACTATATAAATAGCATATATTTGTCCTCGCACGTTTTCAGAGCTTCATACATCTTCATCTGTTGAATTGACAAAAAAGTATCAGAGCTTCTTTGATGAGAATTAAATTTCCGACAAGAACAGAAGCTTCAGAATTTTATTCGAAATTTTTCATGTTATTTAGAAAGAAAATTATAAATTCAGTGACCTCCATAAAGAGTTGAGATATCGAGGTGAAAAAAGTTTTGTAACATTCTACAAAAAAATTCAGAATGGTAAGCGAAAGATGGTTTTATTGGATCACTCTATTCAATATAGATGAACCAGTTGAAAGTCATTTTGCAAAATAAGAAAGTTATGACTGTCTTTCCAAATGTTTTTTGTAAAAATGAGGATCAAAATGTTAATTTATTCAATTCTTGACATTTTCATCGAAATAGATTATTTTCAGCTCTGTCAGACGTGCACTAACGAAGTGAATCGGATACCAAACCAATAAAAAACATCAACCACGGAAATTTTGAGTGCGAAAGTTAATAGGCATAATCAGGTGTTCCATGAATATCTAATGAGCTCCTGATCAGCACTTCATTCTCATGCCCTTATTTATTGAGGAATGTACTGTAAGAACTCAGTACATCAGTCATGGTGGTTATCGGTTCCATGAGCCCCATAGAAATTATGAAATATAGATTTACTATAAATATTTAATGATCATCTAATCAGCACTTTATTCTCATGCTCTTATTTATTGAGGAACGTACTCCATCAGTCAGTTATAACTCAGTCCATCAGTCATAATGGTTTTCAGATCCATAAGCCCCATAGGCATTATGGAATCTAGGTTTACTATAAATATCTACTGTGCACCTAATAAGCACTTTATTCCATTGCCTTTAATCTTTGAGGAATATATTACAAGAACTCAGTACATCAGTCATGGTGGTTTTCAGGCCCATGAGCCCCATAGCCATTACGGAATTTAGGTTTACTATAAATATCTAGTGAGCACTTGATTAGCAATCTATTTTTATTGTCTATGTATGAGTTTACGAGCATTTCAAGACTTTATTCTATATTGTTAATTTTTTTTCTCAAATCAGGTATCCCGAATTTTTTTTCCGCTTATTCACGGTCGTTTTCATCTTGATTTCTTGCAAGCACCTAATCGGTACTTCATTCTCTTGCCCTTATTCATTGAGGAACATACTATAAGAACTCAGTACATCAGTCATGGTGGTTATCGGGTCCCTAAGCCCCATAGGAATTATGGAATCTAGATTCATTATAAATATCTAGTGAGCACCTAATTAGCCTTTATTCTCTTACCCTGTTTTATTGGTGAACATACTATAGGAACTCAGTACATTAGTCATGGTGGTGATCGCGTCCCTGAGCCCCATAGGCATTATGTAATCTGCATTTTCTATAAATATCTGATGAACACCTAATCAACACTTCATTCTCATGCCCTTATTTATTGAGAAACATACTGTAAGAACTCAGTCCATCAGTCATAGTCGTTTTCAGATCCATAAGTCCCAGGCATTAAGGAATCTAGGTTTACTATGAATATCTACTGTGTACCTAATAAACACTTCATTCCATTGCCTTTAATTATTGAGGAACGTACTCTAAGAACTCAGTACATCAGTCATGGTGGTTTTCAGGTCCATGACCCCCATAGCCATTATGGAATCTAGGTTTACTATAAAAATCTACTGTGCACCTAATAAGCACTTTATTCCATTGCCCTTAATTATTGAGGAACATACCATAAGAACTCAGTACATCAGTAATGGTGGTTTTCAGGTCCATGAGCCCCATAGCCATTATGGAATCTATGTTTACTATAAATATCTAGTGAGCACTCACTTAGCACTTTATTTTGATTATCTATGAATGAATTCACGAGCATTTCAAGACTTTATTGTATATTGGTAATTTTTTTTTCTCAAATCAGGTATCTCGAATTTTTTCCCGCTTATTCACGGTCGTTTTCATCTCATTTTCTTACAAGAACCTAATTAGTACTTTATTCTCTTGCCCTTATTTATTGAGGAACGTACTATAAGAAGTCAGTACATCAGTCATGGTGGTTATCGGGTCCCTAAGCCCCATAGGAATTATGGAATTTAGATTTACTATGAATATCTAGTGAGCACCTAATTAGTACTTCATTCTCTTGCCCTTATTTATTGAGAAATGTACTATGAAAACTCAGTACATCAGTCTTGGTGGTTTTCAGCTTCATGAGCCCCATAGGTATTATAAATTCTATGAATATCTAGTGAGCACTTGATTAACACTTTATTTTGATTGTCTATATATTAGTTCACGAGCATTTCAAGACTTCATTGCATATTGTTAATTTTTGTTCTCAAATCAGGTATCCCGAAATTTTTTCCGCTTATTCACGGTCGTTTTCATCTCAATTCCTTGCAAGCACCTAATTAGCACTTTATCACCACGCTTTAGCATTCGTCCTCGTTTTTGAGAGATCTGATTCTTAGATCTGTTGTTTAGCAAAATTGAAAGCTTTTGTTTATTAATTGGAAAATTTCACGATCCTTAATTTAGCACGAACTTAATTAGCACCTGATATTGTTTCCTTAACATTCATTATTTTTCCATTGCGTTGCTAGCATTACATAATGTTATTAACGCAACTTTGGTTATTGAGTTGCGGTGTAAGTTACAGAGCACCTGAAAAGTACCTAATTCTGACATTTTGTAAATGCGATTTCCATACTTTGCGTCGCTGGCGTAATAGAGCTTCTCGTCAATCCACCGCCGCTCCTCCGGAGCGGTCCTCAGTTTACTGATGGGCACTTCAGCAAGATTGACATCTGATTTACTGCGGTCGAAAGCCAGCCTTTAGGTGATTACACTTTCTAATCTAGTATTTTATTGACTTAACTTCACTTGAATGTAATTTAATTCATGTGGCCCACAAAAACTAACCAAAGACGAGTGTCTTCATATCGCGAGCAAGTGTTTTTTAGTGATCTGAAAAAGAAGTGAATTTGAAATCTGGTTAAAAAGTTACTATACTTTCCGGAGACGCCTGATATCGACTCTCGGGGGTGGTCTCTGATTCTGCTTGGTTGGTCTCTTTTCTCTCTCTCGGAATCTTGGGTCTTCCCTGTTGAGTGCTTCATGTAGATCGCTCAGCGCTGGACTGTTGTGTGATCGATTCCTTTCGAAAACGTTTTCTGCGTGTTT
Source organism: Leptinotarsa defecta (assembly GCA_015342085.1). NCBI lineage: Eukaryota > Metazoa > Arthropoda > Insecta > Coleoptera > Chrysomelidae > Leptinotarsa > Leptinotarsa defecta. The sequence continues at coordinate 11,511 of WOGO01001730.1, forward strand.
TCTCATATACGCGTCTACATAGTGGATGTTCAGGTCCAGGTAACGGTATTCATCTCGGAGTGTTTACGGCGGCTCGCACGCAACCATTCATGAACGTCCGAATACTGCGTCTGTATCTCGCTGCGCACTGGCCCCAGACAGTACAGGCATACAGGATGATTGGGAGTAGTACGGTCTTGATTAGCGGCATTTTTACGTGGGGTCCCATGTTGCTTCTACGATCTTTAATCTGACCGCCTGCTGGTAACTTGCGAATGGCTATTTGATCTCGCCAGTAGATCTGTGTCGTTCGCGTAGAGTGCCAACTGGTTGAAGTTGTTCTCAGGTTTGGGCACGACGGCTGTGTATACCGAGAAGAGGTGTGGCGAAAGGATTGCACCTTGTGGGACTCCTGCTCCCAGTAATCGCCAGTCAGCTAGAAAAGATCAGATTAGTTTTACCATTTATTCAAGTAGCCAAAATTGCTCATTTTGGTTAGTTGTCCGTCATGCCAAACTCTATCGAACGCCTTGGAGACGTCTAGGAATATCGCTCCGGTGTGATATCTTTTGTCCAGGTTGAAACATTCTGTCGCATAGTCTACTTTCCTCAGGACTTGCAACTCTGTCGAGTTCGGATGTGAAATCGAACTGTTCATCTGGTAAAATTTCTAGTTCGCTGGTTTGGTCTTCTAGTCTTTTCAAGATGACTCGTTCTGTCACTTCGCTTATGGAAGAGATTAGGCTTATTGGCCTATGGTTATTCGGAAATATGTGGTTCTTGTTTGGCTTCGAGATGTGAATGACCGTTGCCTCCTTTGACGGGTACGGGAAATGCTGTAGTCTGAATATAGCGTTGATGATATCCGTCATTGCCGCTATACCTTTCCTTAGTAGGGCCTTCAGTGCTCGGTTTGGTATCTGGTTTGGGCCTGGGACTCTTCGCGTCGCTAGGCACCTCATGATGCCTTCCACTTCCTCGGGTGATGTCGGTGTTAGGGGTTGCACTTTGTCTCTTCGTTGCCATGGTATCCTTTGTACCGTCTCTTCGACCTGGTTTTCGATTTCTTCTACTTCTTCTGTGAACGAAACATCATTTCCACTACACTGCTTTTTGAAGTTTTCAGCAAATTCTGCCGCTTTCTCTTGGTCCGTGTAGACGATTTCTTGCTCGCCGTATATAGGCGGACATGGTTTTTGGTGTCCTTTCCTAAGAACTTTCTGGATTCTCCATGCAGATTGGTCTTCTTTGTTGAGTTCTTCCAGACGGGTTTTCCATTGTCGGTCTCGAATTGCACGCAGCTTTTGCCGCAGGATTCTGCCGGCTCTGTGCATACTCCTTTTGTTCATTGGAGCGCGTGACCATTGACATCTTATCTCCAGGCGTCTTCTGATTCTGATAAGTTCCATTACTTCCATTGTGTGATCCTGTAAATTGAAGCGAGGCTAGGACTTCCCGCCCGCTCCTCTCCATAGTTTGGATGATCACCTGTTGCAACTACGTTGTGGCGTTCTCCACATAGTCCTTGTTTCAATGCGTGGGATGCCTCCAATTGCGTGATTCCTGGGTTCACTGACCCAACTGATATCCTCGTGCTCGGTATTATATTTCGTTCTCGTAGTGTTTGGCCTGTTCAGGAAATGGCCTGACACCAATTTCTCTAGTTGGCTTCTGCCAGTGTTATACTCACGATGTCTCCTTGTATTTTTGAAATCCGTGCAAATTCCAAGAACTTCTCTCTCGAGACTATTTTCTTCATGATTGATTTGGTTTTATCTCTTTCCTGATTCACATTTGTTCCTTCAAAATCTTCTGATTCCTTCGTGCAATTCAAAATTCGGTTTATCGTATTCTCAACTTTCTTCCTCTATAATTTGATTTCGCTATCACCATTCTGTCCGTACGGCTCTAAGCGGTTTACTTTCTAATCTCATCCTTGAATATAACTTTACTCTTTTTCTTCGAACCCGACGCGACTTCTGCGTCTTCCAAATTCTCTCTTCTTTTTGATTCTTGATACTTTCGTATTCGCGTTCTGACTCCGTTAGGATTTTTCCTTGGTTCTCAAATGGGTTGAGTTGTTGACCAGGTTCTGACTTCAGAGGAGTACTGGGTCTACTGTTTTGACCATTTGTTCCTAGGTTTTGTATTCTCCTGTCAGGTAAATTTCCTGTTTCATTATATTTCAAATCCTCACCAATATCATAATCGTTATCTGATTCGATTTGAGGCTCTTTCTGGTTCACAGATGAAGTGAATCGTCGACCAGGCCTCGCATACGAGGAAGTAGTGTGTCTATTATCTTGATAATATGTTCGTAGATCTTTCATTTCATCATCAGACGTTTCAATACAGTAAAAACCACGTTTCTTTTCCACATATTTCAAACAATTCTCATTATTCATTACAAAATGCGGCCCGCATTGAATAGTTACTGTGGTTTGGCAAACAGTAATCATATCCACACTCGAGGACCACTATCACTTTCATAACATATTTTTTTTTAATTTGACCCGCAGAAAACTTCAATATCTGACGCGGGTTACAAACAAGAGAGTAGTAAGTTATCTTCTGAGCTCGTTCGTTAAGAATTATAACCACATCAAACATCATATCTCAATTAATATGACAATCTATATATCCAACACGGAATTTATTCATCTCTCACATATGGAAATGATTGATAATGAGTACATTCTATAAAAAGCTAGGAATGCAATACTTTTCTTGACACGTGTTTCACCAATCAAGCTGGCGTCTCCAGGAGAGAAAGAAAATTGAGTATGAAAAATGAGAATTGAAACTTTCTATGTGTTTTACCAGTTTTATTTGTAACAAACATTACTGCATTAATCCTTGGAAACTCATGAGCATAAACATTGCGGGTGCAACCTGTCAAATGATCAAATCGATATAATTTACTCACTGGTTTTCATATTAGCGAATCGACATTGTCACAGGTCACAGGTAAAAAAAATTCAGCTACTCAATTAAGTTACCTACAGTGGTGTTATAACTATAAGGGCTAATGTAATCAATAATTTTTGGTTCAATGCATTAGTTTGAAAATGTCCTCATAGGACGAAACTGTAGTAACGTTAGTTACAAATGAGGGTGGTAAAAAACAAAAAGTTTCAATTCTCATTTCTCATAAAGGTTTCCTACCTAACGGCTACATTCATCAATTTAATAAAACTGCGTATATTTTCAGTTATTTGAATAAACACACATAAACGACGTAAATAAAAATTTAGAATTCAAAATTGTCTATCCGTCATTACTATTGAATAATAGAACAGTTTTGTTCATCTTGTATCTGTGACAATCAGTAAAATGACAATTTTTTTTTCAGAAACGGCGTTAGGTGTGAATTTGAATTTACAGAAAAATCAGAAAGAATATCCAGTGTTATTAGAGAGGTATGTAAATGAGCGTACTTATTTTTCAATTTTAAAATGTGAAAATTGAGTTAAAATCATTGATAGATGTGAAATTGTCCTCAATTGAAAGAAAAGGAAAAGAAAACTGTTTTGGGTATAACTTCATCTCATCAATAGGTGGTATCTGAACCTGAACCTAATAAAAGAATGTGAACGATGAAATTTGTGAGTTATTGAAAGTGACTTGTTTTCAGGGGTTTGGACATAGCCAGTGATAGAATATTCAGTTTTTGGAAACCTTACGAATTCTTATGGTATTTCTCACCTGATAAGAAAATTTTTGATGATATTCATATGAAGTTGTATGAACTTTTTCAATCTGTAAGTTGAGTTGATTTTTTCTGATCCTTTTGTTTATATTAACTTCAATTTCAGCTTATGCGAAAAAAAATGAGTGAATACGAGAAGGAACTTGAAGTTGAACGCTTGCATGCCAATGTCGAAGAAGGTACGTGAATATACATATATTCAAATTCTCAGATGTACGAAATATATTTGTATTTGAAGGCTTTTTTCTCTCAAGAACTAGAGTGTACTGAATTACTTGAAAATTGACTCCAGCAGTTGAAATTTGAGTAAGAATCAATAAATACAGAAAAATATTTTTCATTGGTACTTACATGTTTTGTTCATTCGACATACGACTCTGATACAATATGAAAACAGAAACAACCTGATGAACGTGAAGTACAGGGAAATATTTTTATCAATAATCAGATGAGTCTATATTTTAACTCTAAATGAAATATCACTAGCAAATATTTGAAATATTTTTGAACGAATATGTTTGAAATATAACCACTCAGTTTTTTCAATGAAAGGATGCACTGTAGTGAAGGCAGAACCATCACTCCCAAGGAAGACGCTATGTGAGGAATCGATAAAGGACTCAATCCAGAAATATCAAAAATTAACAAGGCTTCCAAGACGACAGTTGGAAAGCTAAATTTGGTTCGTTCCGCAAATCATATTTTTTGAATTCATATGTCTGCACGCACTTTCACGAATTATTTTGAATCCACCCCTTGAAATATATTGTAATTTGTTGTATATATTGTAATTTGTTGTATATATTGTAACATAGTTAACGCCTTGAATCGCTATGCCATTTTCTGCACATAATACGCATACCTACATTTCTCATTTGTTCAAAACAATACTTATTTCGGATGAAATGAATTAGATACCAACTTAGTTGGTGGAACACGCGTCAAGAAGACTGTTGCAGTGCTGGTGTTTGGAAACAGTGTTTTCTTGGATTTTGTTTTATGCCAGAGTTCTCAGGTACCTTTCAGCTGTTCATTTTTGTCAGTATCAACTGCGATCCTGTTCAGCTATTTGAGTAACCATTATTATAACACTATTTAGGCCAAACACAATCAGTAATAAATGTGATGACAACAATTGATTTCATGAAATATTGCAAATTGATTTTTGTTTTTGTTTATGGAAATCTTTAAGATATTAATGATAATAATGATGAGACAAGCGTTTATTGAAATCGTAACGCAATACCAAATAACATTAAGGAAATAATTCACTTCAGAAGCCAAACGATAATACCTAAAATAATTGATAAGAGTTCAATCGGCATCCAAAGGTACTCCGAAATAATTCACAAGAAATTGCATTCACTTGGAAGTGCATGTTTTGAGAAAAAACTATTGGGTATTGAAAAATGATATTTAATCAATAAAAATAATAATAATGAAATAACCAAGAAGGGCTGAACCAATTTTTATGATTTTTGTGTTTTTGGATTAGTTTTCATCTGGAATAGAAAGATGAATGAGTATTGAAATATGATATTTTATTGATAAAAATGATAATGATGAAAATGAAAAATGTCAAGAATGGCTGGAACGATTCTAATGAATTTAGTGTTTTGTCGTTGTCGGGAATAGTATAATGAGTATTAAAATATGATATTTTATTAATGAAAATTATAATGAAAAACCTCAAGAACGGCTGGATCAAGTTTTATGATTTTTGTGTCTTTGGATCTGTTTTCATCGGGAGTAGGATGATAAGTATTGAAAAATTATATTTCATCGATAAAAATGAAAGTAATGACAAAAATAAAAGAACTCAAGGACGGCTGTACCAATTTTTATGATTTTTGTGTTTTTGGATTTATCTTCATTCGACAGGTCTGCTAGCATATGATAAAAGTATGAATGATCGATGTACATGGAAAATATTTGGAAAAAAAATGTAAGCGGTCTTTATTAATGAAATATAGAACCGAAAACGATGATGTTCAGCAAAACTCGGAAGCCAATCAAAATATTGACGCCAGCCATAAAAGCCTATATAATGAAATGTATTCTCTGCATCGGCGTTCAAAAAGATCGAAAAGTGTCGTTTTTTTTCGCTATGTGGGAAAGTTCAGCGACATCATTACC
>WOGO01001731.1:0-17334 GCA_015342085.1 Leptinotarsa defecta
GTTGCAACATCTTCAGCAAACTGACCTATCTCATTGGCAAACCATTTCATACAATTTTCATCACGAAATGATCGATAAAATGATAGTGTATCATCATAAGAGCATTTCACATAATATCCAATAGATGCCGGAATGTGTCGTTGATATTTATTGCCATCTTGTGCATGTAATTCTCAAATACTGTCGTTGTTGTATTACTAGACTTCGCCGCATACCTTCATTACGCTCTAAAGAGTCAGGGAGCAAGTATACTGGGGATGATTGATGAGTATTCCGAAACGTCGTCTAGTATGTTACAAACCGGAATAACCCTGTTCAGAACCGAGCGGTAAGTTCTATACAGGCGGGATTGCTTTTTATGTTTGACCAGGTGTTCAGTATAAACCCAACTGAAATACGAATCTTGTACATTTTGAATATTTTATTGAATAAAAACTAAAAACTACAGCGATATACACAAGTCATCAAACAGTAGGTGTTCTTTGAACATCGAGCCTTATACCTTTAGCAACGATCATTCATTCAAATAACTAATTCTTATCGTAACATTTTCGTTGACAATCCTTAATATTATTAATAGGTACGTCTCATTACTCAATCCTGAGATTTCAGGGCAAAAATAATACTGATATATGACCATAATTTCATACGTTGTTACGGAGAAAAATACCTTAATCAGTTTACCAGTCATATCAACATCTAACATAACCTTGTAGTAATTAAAACAGTATATTCTTTCAATATTAAATCATCTAAGCAATAATACAGAATCTTTTCAGGGACACAGACGTGGTAATAAACTCATAAACAATAGCAAAACAGTAACCTGAACTCCTTAATAAATGACAAATTTTAAAATACAAGTACAACACAAAAGCGCAACATAATACAATACCTTTTCAATCAATTAACCTGTAAACGTAAAATTCAAATACACCAATCTGTCATTTTCAACAAAATCTAATTTACAACAATATGTAAATACCATTTATCAAACATAGGTTATGTATGTAATCATTTCACACTTCAAAAATCAATTTATAAAACATGGCCACTCAGCTTAATCAGTTCGATAGTCATTTTCTTATCTGTTTTCGGAAGGGTGCGAAATAAATTGGTTTATACTTGCGAACATTAATTAGTAAATTTTTACCGTCTCGGAATACGATCTTTTTCTCTTTTCCTTTGACAGATACTCACATAAGGTCAATAGTACATTCGAATTTTCCATTTTTCTGTGTTTGAAGGATTTACTTATCTTCTTCGGGTTATTTTACACTCGTTTACTGGTATACACTTTTATTTCATATTTATTTTCAATTAGCTTCGTCTTCACTTCGTACAATTTAGTTGATCATTTTACATCTTGCGTTATTTTTAACAGAAATCTATTTTGCTTCGGATTACATTTTCACATTAAACTTTCGGAATTATTCACTTGAAACTTTACTTGTAGACTAATTACTTAACATCGCGAACTTGCATCGATTAACACTGATACTGACTTCATTGGTACTTCTCGAGTACTGCTTTGATACTCATCAGATACTTCACTGATACGGCTCGAAACTATTTTGATATTCATCGGATACCTCACTGATACTGACTTGTCCAGCAATGATCTCGGGTTTTTATAGCGAAAGATTTACGTCATCAAATCGGCGTACGTGATTGTTGACATACCCACGTGTTTCTGTTTACGCGGAATTTTCGGGCCATTAATCTTTCGGCGACAATTAGCGGTGACAGGTTTACGACCCCATAACATATTAATTTCGACAGTTATTAAGATTTATGATTTCTTATCGGTGCCGCGAAAGGTACTTCGCGATCGCATAATTAGGCCAATGATTTTCATAGTCCGGTCCGTATAGGCTCAATTTACCCACTTTAAATTTTTACTTAATCTGATTTGTTTTTCGATTCATTACACCTTGTAATTAGTCTCCTTTTCTTGTTGCATTCTTTCCTGGCTTCACCTATTTCAGAGTTCCACCAGTATGGTTGGAGGTCCCCTCTAGTACTGCATGTGGTTGTTGCTAGATCCTGTGCTGCTTTAATCTTTACCGTTAGCTCTTTAACATTTTTTATCTCCGTTCCTTGCGACATTAGGCGGAGGGCTTCTCTAAAGGCCATTTTGTCCATAACATATTTATTTTGAAGGCATTCATTTTGGAGATTATTCCCATTTCAATACCGAAGGTAATATGTCTGTATAGGCTCAGCGATTCCTCATCGTCTAGCACTCTCTAATTTTTAAACTCTCTTGCTTATTCCTGATGTTGCAAAAGTAATGTCTATGAACGATTTGCTATTTCTCCTCATAAAGGTCGGTACACACCCGTCATTTTCAACCTCCATATCAAGTGAGGCTATCCATTCGGATAGATATGACCCTTTCTCATCCATGTGGTTTGAACCCCACAGAGGGGACTTAGCATTTAGGTCACCGACTATAATGACATCTTTCCCTTCCCTTCTAATTCCTTGCTTAATTTCGTCTATCGATTGTTTAAAGACCTGCACAGATATATTCGGCGAAATGTAGACATTATAGGCTGCCCAGTTCTCAAAAATAACCTTAATATATCCATTATAGGATTTGTGTGCGATGATTCCGCAGCTTTTATTTCTGCAAATCATCGCCACATCTCCTCTCTTGTCGCTCGATATCGCTTTGTTGGGTTCTTGTAGGAATACAAGATCCGCATTTATTCTCGCCGCCGTTGCGTAAGTTGCATCTTGTGCGGCCCTTCCCCTATCTATATTCTATCTATATTTATTTGTAGTATTTGCGTTATCATTTGTTTTCCCTGTTTACGTTCCCTGTTGGTTTTGGTGGCCTTCTTTGTTGTATCCGTTTTGCTCTATCTTTCACTAGTTTTTTGTACTCCGGGCATGCCATTTGATCAGCCCTATGACCCTCTTCTTCGCAACTGGTGCAAGATTTATTGTTTGTGCAGTCCTTTGCCACGTGACCTTCCTCACCACAATTCAGGCAGAGTTCGTTTCTCTTCTCCTTTGTACACTCTGTTCTCTTGTGTCCGAACTCCAAGCAGTTGTAGCATCTTATTAGGTGTATCCTTTCCCTTATCCGACTAGGAATCCAGTCAATTCGGATTGTCTGTAGCTTAAGTAGTTCCGTCGCTACATTCCTATCTGCATTTATGATACCGTTCAAGTTTCCATTATTATTAGGTCCAAGTGAGACTACCTTTACCTCCGCGTTGCTGCTACTGACATATCGGCTGCTTGCTGTTTTTCTTTGCCTCCTTTAAATTCCAGTAATATATCCCCTTTTGTTGTATTTTTCAAGTTTTTGATGATAACCCCGGCCTTTTCCACTACCTTTTTTTCCTTCATTTCTTTGATTGCTTCTGCGTAGTTTTTTCCTTGCATTTTCAGTATTACCTTTTCCGTATCTTGGTTTTGTTTCGGCCCTCCCGTTCTCTTGTTAAAATGACAGACATTTATGTCCACGTCTTCTCCATGGAAGGCATATTCCGCATATTTTCTGAGTAAGCTCTCAGCATGCTTGTCAGTCGTTGCCATTTTTAACTTTTTGGCGGTCCATACTTTCGGCTTGCCTCTCAGCTCTATCAGTCTTTCAAACATAATTTCCGTCGGTGTTTTTCCCTGTTACTTCCAACGGTACTGGGGCTATATAAAGCGTGTTTGTGAGTTCGCTGCCTTCTCCTTTGCTTGTCTGCATTTTCACGCTCTTTTTAATGAACTCAATGTTTGTAGTCATTTCTGCTATTAGGTCGCTAATCTCAGGGAAGCTTTTCTCCGCCTCTTCGATTATTCTACTCCCAGTTTCCTTCACGGGATCAGTAAAGATGATTGTGTCGCCGTGTCCCTTCCCTAACTCCTCAATTCCATTGTTTGGTTTCGTGTTTTTAAAGCAGCTTTCTGGCCAGTTCTTGTTGATAATTCTCTCAAGGTCCGTCCACTCTCCTTTGTTTCGTAGGGCCTCTTTTATGACATCATCCATCTCTTCTCTCCTCCTGATTTCATTATCGATTTCCTCCGGCGTCACTTGGCTGCAGGCCGTTTTCATCTCAGGACGTTTTTGGTTATTTTCCTGAACGTTTCGTTTCGATACTTGTATGACACTCTGCTCAAGAGCTACTTTCCCAAACCGGTCCGTAGTTCTTTTGAGCTTTCTTACCTCTTCCTTGATTTCCACCTTCGTATTTGTATTCTTTTGAACTAGTGTCATGAGTGTTGCCACTGTCTTCAGTATTTGACTCAATAAGCTCCTGTACTCATCAGAAATGGTTTTCTCCTCTCTAGGTCTTTTGACAGATGTTGCTAGTCCCTTTCGAGTATCCTCCAGAGATGTCAAAGATCCGGCTCTTGCTCTTCCTTATACGAATTTCGGTTTTGGTGGTGGTGTTCTTTCTACGCGAGGTTTCCCTCCGAAAATTTCTTCGACGTTCGCCATAATTACGCAGTCCTGGGTGTTGTTTCCTTTGTTGTCTTTATTTGTTTCAAATTCCATTTTGTTCCCACGAGTAGCTAGGGATCCATAAGTCCATTCCCGCAGAGCCCCGCATGCAAGAATAAGGCTACATTCCCCTACTGCTCGCCCGGTCCGTCGGGCATCGCTCAAGACACACCTTGCCCCCTGTGCCATGCATCCCCTCTGCACGACGGTGCTACACCTTGGGATTGGGGGGGGGCGGTGATCGCTCCCCTCCTGATGTGGAGAAAAGCAAGCAAACGGCTGGAAGAAAAAAAGAACCCAGCTGCGTGCCCTGCATCCTTTAGTATGAAAGGTGAAAGGATCCTTAGCCCTCGGATTTCCTAATAGTGTCGGAGTCGGAAGTGGGCAAGAGTGTGGTCAAGGGAGACCAATAGCTAGATGATAGCGCTGCCACCCCAGACTAGTTGAAATAAAGTGAGAGCGAGAGTAGTAGGTCCCTTCTCTTTTTCCCGGGCTTGGGACCGTCTACAAGGGTGGTGTAATCAGCCTTGGCCGTCCTCCCCACCCTCCTAGGCAGAGTTAACCTAACCTAACCTACTAAACCCCCTCTTACCTGCTACTAAACCCCCTATCTGCTACTAAACTCACCCTACCTGCTAATAAACTCCTCCTACCTGCCACTAAACCCCCTATCTGCTAATAAACCCCCTACCTGCTACTGAACCCCCTCCTACCCAGTAATAAACCCCTCTTACCTGCTACTAAATCCCCTACCTGTAACTTAACCCCTCCTACCTGTTACTTAACCTACTACCTGCTACTGAATTCCCCTCTCTAACAGCTCCTTGAATGGGAACCTAACCGTATTTTTATTTAGTGGCCACAACACTTGCACGCGGAATCGACTCCGCGTGCAAGTGTTGTGGCCACTAAAACTCCCCCTTCTTCGCCACGTTTGGCTAGTTCGGTATCATCCAATGAGAATATTCTTCGAACTAGCCTGGCAGTTTGTTTTCACGTCGATCAGCTTTTCACATCGCAGTTAATTTGCAAATATACAGTACCCAGTGATCGATTATATCAACAAGATTCATGTCGTGACGTCATAGGGGCCCTGCGCGTGCCTCTTCTTCCTTTGCTTTCATGATATTTTTAATGAAACGGTGCATTTCCTCCCATTTTTGTCGGTTCTCTAACATGGTCTTTATAATGTTTCCTGGGATCATACTATTTAAGGTTTCTTCTCATATCTCTGTTTCCAGACAAGTTCGTTGTACCTTCCATCTCTCGCAGTGTTGAACCGTATGTTTCGATGTGTCTTCATCGCCACAGTAGATGCACCTTTCGTCTGTGGCTTTACCGATTCTCCGGGTGTACGTTCTAAAAGTCCCGTGCCCACTGAGGGATTGGCTGAGAAAGTAGTCGACTTTTCTGTGTGGACAGTTTAGCCACGAGTGCAGGTCAGGGATCAAAGTCTTCGTCCACTGCGCGGTGGTTGTGTGGGCGTTCCACCTGCGTTGCCATTCTTCCACAGTGGGTTGGCGTGCGACCACGGCAGAACCCGCTTCCCCTCGCCTTTCGAAAACGGCTACTCGTTCTTTTATTAGCAAGTCGATTGGTATTGTGCCCGTGATAACGCACAAACCTTCCGTGGCGGCGGTTCTGTATGCGCTCGCAACACGTAGCAACATACGTCTCTGCAACTTCATTAGCGTGCTTCGATGCCGCTCGATGCGCAGTACTTCGTGCCACACCGGAGCGCCGTACACCACCACTGACTGCGCCACGCCGCTGAGGACGGCTCTCTTCTGACTTCCCATTCCTCTCACGTTAGGCACCTAACCTAACCTAACCTAGCATAACCTAACCTAACCTAAAAGTAAATATGACAGAAGAAAATAAAAATAATAAGAAAAAATACAAGCAGCTGAAACTATAGTCAATTGGATTGAATTGGATTGGATTGGATATTGTCGTGACTATGAATAGTACAGTGCGAAGGTATTACGGTTTTTAAGGGTTGGAACTTCATTACTGGAATGCTAGATGACAAAGTAGTTAGATTTAGAGATTATTTGACAAACAGTTTTTTTATCTAACAAAACATTTTTTTTCAATAAAAAGTATCCTTTGTTGTTTCGAATATCTCCAGGAATATGTGTACAAAATTTTATGATGATCGATTGAGTAGTTTTCGCGTGGAACCTTAACAAACATACATTCACATTTATAATATCAGTAGGAATTAGTAGGGATAGGAATAGGGATATTCATTCACAGACTGGATGAATTGAATCAAGATTCTTTGTTCTTTGTTCAATATTCAATTGAGAATTGTTTGTTTGTCTTTACAAACAATATATAATTCAAATTGAATTGCATTGCAATTGAGTAGGAAATCAAAAAAAGCATTGAAAATGCTTTTCTTGATTTCCTACTCAAAAACGGTTTTGAGACATCGGCCATTGAAAACCAAGCCACAGGGATAGCCCAGTTTTCTTCAGATGATACCTTCAAAATGATCGTTTTGAGATAAACTTTGGCTCATTAACGAATCACGTTTTGAAGGTACTATTTAACTGAAGAAAATTCTTCATTTTTACAAAATGTGTCTGAAGACTATACCGAGGAGAGGTACATACGTATAAGAAAATGGATATTAGAAATAAAATTTTGAAACAATAATGAATACTTCCCCGGCTAATACCACGCTGGATATTGAATCAGACATTGATTCAAGGTATCTCACAGAGGTTAGTCTCGTAGATGTATCTCGTTCATCCAGCGGGGTATTAGAGGGGGAAATAGTTGTATTACGGCAGGATACTGTGAGGATAGATGGGAGGAATGAATGTTTCAAAATTTCATTCCTAAATATTTTTTTTCTAATTGAATATTACTCAATTACTTGATAGATACAGTTTGACAAAATGCACATTCGATTTGATTTTATATGATCCATTCAGAAATGAATCTACTGTATCATTACTTGTTATTTTTGTTTCAGAAAGTTTTCAACACCAATATCGTGCAACAACATTTTATCAACTGTCCGTCATTTGTGGAACCCCTCATATCTTTTGCTGTACAACTGGTGAATTCAAAAATAGACAAAAGGGTAAGTTGTTATAGAAATGAAGGCTGAAATTAATGAATTATCGTCAAAGTTGCGGCATCAATGAGATCTTCCAAACGAAGACTGCTACAAACACATCATAACCTGCCACATCGAAATACTTTTCATCATTGATTGATCAAATATGTTGAATTTGCTCACAAAAAAACTTGATAATTCATCATCATGAAGGCCATCTGTAGAAGTGATATTTGATATCTAATAACAGGTACTTATCCAGGTACTCAAATATATTGTTACTGGGTAACAATTGCTTGGTGGCCGTAGGCTTTATAGAAAACGACCCAGGCGAAGCACTCTGGCTTACAGAGACAGCCTTGTCTGGCCATCATTGGTGCCATCAGTGCCATTTTTCTGTGCCAATTGCACAAATCAATTCAATGCAGAGTACAACAGACTGTTGGTTGACATTGGAAGTCACGCTTTCTGGAAATGATATCTGACTTTATACCTCCAACTGTGAACTACGAACTGCCTTATAAAGTACTGTTCCAGAGTAGAGAGGACTGGATCCTCCGAGAGAAGGACATATTAAGAGCATATAGTTGTTGGTTCACAGTTGGATCACAAATACCTTTCGGTTCTGGTGCAGGTGTTTTCAGTCGCAGACCCAGGACAGAGATACTTACCTACCTAGGAACCCATGCGACTGTATTTCAAGCGAGAATTTACACTATTGAATTGTGTGCGGAGAGATTTGAAGAATTCAACCTCATACACAAGTCAATAAAAATATTCTCGGACAGTCAAGTGGCTTTGGAAGCTTTTGGCTCCTATCGAGCAACGTCTAAATTGGTATCGAATTGACAAAAACGACTCTCATCGATAGAAAGACTTAACAGATTGTCTCTGGTCTGCATTCCTGGCCATACTGCCCTGGAAGGCAATGAGGCTGCAAAGAAGGGGGCTGCAAGCAGCTTCTTCGGATCAATACCTGTCATTGGCATCGCTTTAGGCTTTGTCAATCAAAATTGAACACCTGGATGGGAAGAAGATATATGGACTTCTGGCAGAAACTTCCAGGATTGGCTCACTCCAAGACGTTTATTCACCCTTCGAAGCTTGATACTAAATAGTTGTTGGATCAGAGTAGGGATGAATTACGATGTCCAACAGAGCTTCTTACAGGTCACTGTCAATTGAATCATCATATGCGGAGACTCGGAGACTTGGAAGATAGTGTGTATCGCCTCTGTTTGGAAAATGATGAAACAGCACAGCACACCTTCATTCAATTTCCATCGATATATATCTGAAGTAAAAGGTAAAAATAGGTTATATGTTCGATTTATTAAATATGTTAAAATTATTTGATCCTTGAAAATATTCATTTCATCATGGAGCTATCCCTTGTTTCTAATTTTAAATAAATTAACTCAATTTATTTTCAGTTTCATTTTCACAAAGATGTGAAATCTCTTCTGAAATTCATCCCAGCCCATGTTTTACCAAGTGATTTAGGTGGAACAGAAAAGTCACTACAGGAATTGAACGGTGAGATTTTTTCTAGGTATCTAAAATATAATTTATGATATGTAAAAGCTATACTTACGGATTGAATACAGCTTCACGAAAGAAACACCTTTTTTTATCCCGAAGAACAGAATTTTGTGTATCACTGGAGCCATCGATAGCGAATACAGTTGCTAAAAATGGCTGACAAGTTTCTACAGAAACCGTATCTGATATACAGAGTTTCTTAACTACGGTACGAAACTTCAGAGGGTCATTCGTTAGGTAGTATTAAGAAAAAAATTCCTATGAAGATATGTCCGGAGTTGCTTCATTTCTGAGATGAAGGGAGTTGAAGTTTATGAGAAAACGGTATTTATGAAATATTATAAATATCCTTACACCGATTTGGTTAACATTTGCTTCAGTTATTCGACGTCATAGGGCTCTTATTTAGCACGAAGTAGATTGAAATTATTGGGTGCAGTGGCGTCTTAGTAAGCACCATAGCCAAGAATATTGAGAAACAAATAACGCCACTGAGTTTTCGTTGTAGTTTTCGAATTTTTCAGATAAGACAACTGAAAATACCACTTTTTCGTCGCTGGTGTTTTCTTCATATCAGGCTTCGAGAAAAAAAAGTCACTTTTAAAAACTATCCATGGACAACATGAAATTAAAATGAAAAAACAAAAGCCTTCAGATGATCACATGAATGGAAATCGAGAGGATCATATCAGGACTGCGAGCTGGCCAATTTTGAGGTCCTGCACATTCAATCCAACGATAATGGTAGGTGCTGTCAAAATGCTGACGAGAAAGAATACTGAAATGATCTGGAATCTCGTTATGCATAAACCACATGTTGCCTCTTACAAGTACCGCCTAGGATTTACCTATTGATCTTGTTGACAAAAAAATGGGCCAGTCACGTAGCCGTCAATCCTGTCTACTCAAACGTTTAGCGAAAATTGTTGCTGAAAATGACTTTCCTAAATAATGTCGGGTTTTTTATCGGCCCAAAAATGGTCATTGTGCATGGGCATAATAGCATCTCGTGAAAAATTTGCTTCGTCCGTAAATATAGTATTTAAAAAATCATTATTGTGTGTCATCGTATGAACCAACCACCTGCAAAAACATTACTGTTGGGTGTATAGCAGTATAGCTTGTACCCGTTGTTTGTGAAATGGGTATGAGGTTCTTTTTTTAATCGTCCAGACGGGTTTTGGGCGAATTTCAACTGCAGTGCAATCTTCCTGGTACTATTTGAGGGATCTTCTTCTATCGCATCAAGTATAGCAGTTTTTGGTCTTCCACCACCTGCATTTTCATTCAAATTCCCATTTTCACATAATCTTGCAAGTACGTAGCGTTCTGAATGTTTCGGCACATGGAATCACTTTGTTAAGATATCTGTTCTGGAAAATTCTCTGTGTTTCTTCCGCATTTTTTTTTGCATAAATACCCATTGAAAACCTGAAGAGTACAGACAAATCCTCTGATCCAGAAGAAGAGAAAGTGATAGTTAGGAAATCAGCAGAAGACATGTTGGAAAACATTTACTCTCAGTTCATTCTCGACAACTGTGATAACGAAGAAGATGAAGACATGTTTTGCTAATGTTTTCCACTGTATCGGTATTAAAAAAAATAGTACATACATTTTCCACTCAGTAGGGTTATGAAAATGTTCATACTTTCTGTTAGTAATAAAATTTTCTACAAGTATTATGACGATTCTTGCTAGACAAAAGTATATAACTAACGTGAAACATCTTAAAGTTTGAAAAATGTAAGATTTTTCAATTTTATTGAGAAGCGCTCACCATGCATTGTAGACAATTCTCACCCGTCGATGTGGAATTCTTTTGTAGCTGAAATGCACAAAAATTGAGTAGAATATTTGATGGAGATATGTATACATTCACTGATACAGTGTACTGCAATTTTCAATCTGACAGGTTTACAAAACCTGGAAGTAATTGTTTGCCGGCAGGAATTCACCAGAACCTACGGTGAAGATAGTAGAAATAAATAAATATCCATTGATTTCATTCTCTTGTACGACACAGTTTGATCTCTGTTAAAAAAATAGCCGTAAGTCTGAGAACAGCAGAATTTTCGGGTTTTTCAAGATGATGGCAGGTGCAAAAATGGGGAAATTGTGTATTTTGCATCAGAAATGCAGACCAACCAGGTCAATTGGACCAATATGTCTTTTTCGGTGATCAGTGTCTTTGTGATGCACTATTTGATACCTTCGGTGTAGTGATAAATATTACTCGAGTTCTATCACAACACCAAAACATTATTTTTAACACCTCGATACGTGTTTCAATCACCAAGTGATCATCTTCAAGAGACATTTTGAACTCGAGTTCAATCTTGAAATAACATTTAAAATTGAAATTAAACTGAAGTTCAATCTTAAGATAAAATTTAAGTTCAATCTTTCCCTTGAAGATGATCACTTGGAAATTGAAACACGTGTCGCGGTGTTGAAACTAACGGTTTGGTGTTGGCATTGAACCTAAAGTTCAATCTTAAGATTAACCGTGAATTTAATCTTGAGATTAAACTCAAGTTTAATCTTGCTTTTAAAGATGCTCACTTGGTGATAAAAACACGTTAAAATAACGGTTTGGTGTTGGAATTAAACTCCAGTAATATTCGTGATGAGAGTCGTTTACTGCTATAGGCAAATCTCAAAAACTCTTGAGGCAAACGACTTCAACAGACGATCACAACTAAATGTTTCAACTCATTATGATTATCATGATATTATTTACGCTTTCAGAACAATGGAAGAAAAAATTTGCAGAATATAAGGATGTATTTGAAAAACTGGCAAAACTGCGAGTGAATGAAAAATTGAGGCCCACTCGATTGGTCAACGATGATGTCCTAGGATTTTATGGAAATTTCAAAAAGCTGGAAGTGGATTAGATTCATCTTGGTGGAACCACTTATTGATCATTCATTATATATGTATTTTCCAAACTGAAATATATGTTGACCTCTCAAGTATATCAAATTTTCGTTTCAATATCTATAGGTTTCACAAATTCTTATTTCATTATCTACTATATTAGTTACTGACAAATATCAATCCTCAGAACCTGGAATTTTATTACGAGATACTTTTCCGAAAAAGAGTACGAAATTAAAGTTCTTTAGTTTTTCGATTATATTCATCGAAATAACTGAATTTAGTTTAGTACTCAATATTCTCAAGAGAAATTCCTCAAACACAAACTCATTTCTTTAAAAAGTAACTTTATCAGGCCAAGATATATGTAGGTACACTCAAGTTGGAGTGACCATCAGTGACGAAAAATATGTTCTACAAGAAAATATATTCAGATTATGAAAAATCCTAATAATAATGATGATAAAATGTATTTATCAATTGAAAATTATGCAAGGCATAATGTGTATGAAAGTTATGTATATGAAAGTTATCAGACTAGTCAAAAAAAGGAAAGTAATCTACATATACATACAATAGAGAGTTTCGCAATGTTACGGTATTAGAAAATATGAAATACTTTTTCAAGAAGGAAATTTCTCAAATTATTTTTTAATAGAATATTAGTCATAGAATCAAAGGTGAAATATGAGCCTATGAGATGGTATGAACATACACTATATGTTACAAAGCGACTCCGCCAGCTCACTCACAAAATGTATAATTTGATAGAAATCTTCAACATTAAAAATCTAATGACGTTATTTAGATCTCTAACAGAATCAGTTATTATGGTGGGGTGACACATTTGACTGCAACCTGTATAGTTTCCAAGTGATGCAAAATACTATAATCACAATAATTTTCAGGAAAAAAAACTCTACTAAACAGAACAGCTCTATATAAAGATACCAAGATGTATAACAAAATATTTATTTATATTCATCACTGTCTTATGTGAATGTATAACTCATACACAACGAACAATTTTCTATTTTGGACCAAAATTTTACAATATACTAGACCGCAGTTTGGAAGAAAACATTGCCTCCAACAAATGCAAAACTGGTATGAAACAATTCATCAACCTAATCTAACACTAGTGAAGTTACTATGAAAAATATATATGGTTGATTAGAAGTCATTTATGTATGAATAGTGCCACAAAAACGCAGGCATCGGTTTTCTCCAAGAAAATGAATGTTTTCGAACCGGATATAATAATGTCAGGTCAGACAATTCCGCTTTATCTTTCGATAAGTTTGTTGGGGGGTTAAAAAGGACACCCATATGTCTAGGCACAATCATATCGCTGGAATTCCAAAAGCCGCTTCTCAAAATCTTTGAACACTGTTCTGAACTAAAAAACTGTATACACTTTAGCGATTTTTGATGCTTTATGAAGCTCAGATTAGACCTTCTTTGGAGTAATGTTCTCATGTATGTAGCTCTACCTGCCATACCGTGAAGTTGCTGGAGATTTGTCTCTTTTCTGTAGATACTTTCACGGGAAGTGTTCAAGTGATTTGGCACATTTGATTCCACCAAGAGCGGTACATATCAGAAATACACGATGGTCTGTGGCTGATCATCGTTTTGAGATTGAGGCTCTTTCATCTGGAGAACTACGTTTATGGGGAATAAACTTCCTGAGAACGTTTTTCCAAACGGATTTAATCCCAAGCGATTCAAATCCAATGTGAATTGCTACTTTCGCACAGTCGGCGATTCGAGAGCGCCTTGAGGATTTTCCTGTATTGCTTGCGTTTTTTCCTCAAAAAAACTTTCCGTGCGAAATTTCAATTAGGTGTATTTCATTTATAAGGATGCATTTTGATTTTTATACTCATAATATTTTTCATCGTTATTATTATTTCAATCTAGTTCAGCTCCAAAGATTTACAATAATAAGCAAAAGATAAAAAATAAAAATGGTCAACCTGAAAAAATATTTTACTTGTGTATAGAAAAATGTCTATGTTCAATTATAGCTGTAAAACCATGAGTGGGTATGGAATGAAGTATTTTTATTGATAAAACAGTGTGTTTGAAGGTGATTGACAATGTTTCATGATGAATTTCTCTTTCTCTCTCTCTTTCTAGGTTTTTGGACGTTGTTTCCTTTAGCCACATTTTTCCATCCTTCTCCTATCAAAATTGATAGAAGCTTCGGCCGGGGGTCGCAGCAGTCTTGCACGAAGCAATGCTGCCACCCCTTTCTTATATAAACTTTTTCTTATTATGGAAGTCACTCAATATTTTTTGGATACTTTACGACTTTTTACATATATTTAACACATTCAATTGGTGAAATCCTGTCCCCACGTGAACATCTGGTTCACCCCGGCCTCCAACCGGCGTGAATGAAAGTGCTGTTTCTCTTTACACTCATAGACCTTTCACAAAAATTATTTAATGTTGGCACGTTCTATGACGGCGGACACTCACTACACAAAACTGAGTTTCATCTCTAACATGGCATCCATGTACCTTCCTTGTGGACGACCGCTGTCAGCACGTCCGTCCACCAGAAATGAAACTCCCATGATGAATTTCACTAGTTCGGAGTATAAAATGATTTGAAATCCCTGAAACAACTAAAAAAGAAGAAATAAAAAAAGAATAGCTGAAAATGACAATTATATCAAGCAAAAATAACCTAAAATGAAATAATAGTGAAAAAATACAGGTAAAAATGGAACGATTGAACAAAAAAGAGAGAAATAAAAAAGAAAATAAAAATGAAAAGTCAAGAGATTCCAAGCCACGTTAGTTCACGACGTTTCGATGGTTAGAATCTACAATCATCTTCGGGTGGTGACTGGACTGGTTCCTCCGAGAGATGACTATTTATGGTTCGAGTACTTCCACTTTTACTCATCCATGCTTTCTATTTCTTTTTTCGCTTCACTGGTTCAGTGGGAGATGACCGTTTGGCGGTCATATGTTGCATATCTCTACGCTAGCTTGGCTGAATACGTTGTTGGACAGCATGTATGCGGTTTCCTTGAATTTTCTCCTGAACCAATGTTCCTCTTTGTGTATGATCTCAGTTTGTGACCACTCGATGTTGTGTTGATGGGTCCAAACATGGTCTGCTATTCCTGATTTGCTGGTTTCTCCTCGTTGTGTGTGTTTCTTACGCTCGGCAATGTGAACATTTAATGGCCTCTTTCCGCACTTCTTGGCCTCTTTCTTGGCCTATTTCTTGCAATTCTTGGAATCGCAATCAGCGTTTGGTGACCTGGTTTTCGTGAAGCTGCTACGGATAGTGTTACCGGGTTTGAAGCAGGTTTTGATGTTGTACTTGGAACCAATTCTTCTTATCCTCTCCGATAATCCTTTGTGTAGAGAAGTGCAAGCACTGGTTGAGACGGCATCTCTTCCTTGCGGTCCTCTTCACCAAAACGTCTAAGAATGGCAATTCGTTGTGGATTTCCTTCTCCATTATGAAAGTGGTGGAAGGTCTCATGCTGTTGATGTGTGTCTTTTTTAGTTGTTTCAGGGATTCCAAATCATTTTATATATTAAACAATGGAAGTCCGAACTAGTGAAATTATTGATAAAACAGTGTTTCATTTCCATCTGTACAGAACATGTAGCAACAAAATTCTTAAATCTAAATTTGAACAAATCGGAATAGGTTTTTTGATTTCCTGGAAAATTACTATTTCTGCACAAATGAGGTCAATCAATAATTCGTAGTTATATTTTTCAACTGAAAGTTGAAAATTTATCCTTTTCCATTCGATAATCATTATTACTTACGTAATCAGAGAATATGAAAATAAAATTTTACACACCACGTTGAGTTAAAATTCAAATCGAGTTTTCGAAAAATTCATAATGATAGCTTCCACTAAAAATCCGCGATAAATATAATATAATGTATGGAAAACTAATTGGTAATCAGGATTCGGTTGAAATATCTCAAAGCAATGGAACGAGAATACATAATTCAGACTATTCAGCATGAATAACTGAAGTTTGATAAAATTCTGACAAGGTTATCACTGGTGAATATTTTTCGAGCGTGTCTCACCTACATGTTTTCAAATCATTCATGTTCGAAGTGTTGGCTGAAGTGATTGGTGAGTGTCAGAATAACTGAATCAATCATCTCATGAACCAACCCACTGCAAATTCGGTAAATGATGTTTTTTTATGAAAAAAAAGTGGTGAACGGCTCCACAATTCACTAAATTATCTCTATAGTCTCTATCTCGTTCATTTTTGATGATTACTTTCAATTGAAACGTTTCAGGATGTCTGGAAAACGATAGCTTAGGTTGAGATGTTATATCGTATATTATGAAATCAGCTTCCTTCAGCTGGAAATACATACAGGGTGTTTCCTAACCACAGTACGAAATTTCAGAAGGTTTTAAGGACAAACGTTTTTATAAACATAGGTCTGGTGTTGTTCCGTTTCTGAGATACAGGGCGTTGAAGTTAAAAAAAAGGTATTTATTAAATATCATAAATATCCTCACACCGATTTGGTTGAACTTTGCTACACTTATTTGAAGTAATAAGGCGTTCATTCAACATTGGCTAGATTGAAATTATTAGGTCCAGTGGAGTCTCAGTGGGCATCACAGCTAATAATATTTGAAAAAAAGTACGCCACTGTTGTTGCAGTTTTTAATTTTTGTAGATTACTGAACTGAAAATACAACTTTTTCTTCACTTGTGTTTGGTTCATATCTAACTTCATTTTCGCGAAAAAAATTGAATTATAACGAACATTTTTGGGCCGACAATAATCTTCACGTTATTGTAGAGAGTCTTATTCAGAAACACTTTTCTCTAAATGTTTGAGTAGAAATGATTGGTGATAACCAAACTGGCACTTTTTTTCAATGAGCAAAATTAACAGGTGATTCCTACACTGACTTTTTGCGAGATCATTAACCCGATACTTGTACAGGCAAACCGGTAACAGGTAACAGGCAAAAGGTAACAGGCAAACCGGGACTTGTAACAGGCAACATGTGGTTCATACACGACGAGGCTTCAGCTCATTGTGGTGTTCTTGCTCTGCAGCATCTCGACATCAACTACTCTAATCGCTAGGTTGGACGTGCAGGACCTCAAAATTGGCCAGCTCACAGTCCTGAATAGAATTCTGAAAACCTCTATTCATGGGGACATCTGAAGATTCTTGTACTAGATGTGAATGACTTGAGGAATCGAATAATTGACAATTGCAATGTCATAAGGAATACTCCAGGTAGTTTTGAACGTGACCGACAATCAATGACACTTGCAGTCGTGTATTTTATCAGAAGGTGGACATTTTGTTCATTTACTTGAAGGTCAAAATTGTGTAAAATTGACCAAATCA
>WOGO01001732.1:0-17333 GCA_015342085.1 Leptinotarsa defecta
AGCTTTTATCAATATTTAACTTTTCATTTGTCTAGTTGTTGTTGTATGTTATGTCTATGTAATTTCAGTTTTTTGTTTAATAACATTCTTATTTTCGGTTAATCTTTTTTATTTTTTTCAGGGTTATCAAATCAATTTATATTATATTATACAATGTAAGTCCGAACTGATGAAATACACCACGAAACATTGTCAACCTCCTTCAAACAAATGTAGGATTATTATTTATACTTTCAATGGAACGGTGATAATAATGTGGGTGGAAACGAGTTTTTTGGCACGTGCAGGCTGCGTTCCATTCGGTGTTTCAACAAGAAAATATTAGTATTTTTTGTCTCACTATGAAAAAAATCATCAATTATTTTACCGTTTCTCGTTAAGTAAGTAGACAAAATGATCCATAATTCCCACACACGAACCAAGCACAATTATTCATAACTCACCCATCTCGAAGCGAATCATGATTACAAGTAAGCCTTGAGAATTACCTACTTCAAAATATGTTCCCAAACTTAAAAGTGCGTAAGGGCCTCCGTAAACGCTCCAAGATATGTATCGAATAGGTACGTATTCCGGGATCTAGACCTTAACAAACACTGCATAGACGCATAGATGAGACAACACGCAGAAGACACGTTTGACAGAATTCGAGTGCACGACAATCCAGCGCTAAGTGATCTACACAATTCACTAAACAGGGATGACCCCAGATTCCGAGAGAGGAACAAACACAAGAGGCCAACGAAGCAGAACCAGAGACCACCCCCAAGAGTCGCTATCAGGCGGCTCCGGTAAGTATAAAAATTTCTTAACCAAGTTACAGTTCACTTCATTTTCAGATTCACTGGGAAACATCACTTGTTCACGACATAAGGACGCTCGTCTTCGGTTAGTTTTTGGGGACCTCGTGCAAAAAGTCAGTTAGAAAAGCCACGATAAAAGCAAACATCAGATTAGAAAGTAAAAGCACCTAAAGGCTGACTTTCGACTACAAGAAATCGGATGTTAAATCTTGCTGCCCATCAGTAAGATGAGGAGGAGCGGTGGTGGATGGACGAGATGGGATGTTCTGCACACAGTAACCGTGTGGAGAAGGTTTCAACTCAGGGCACTCAACACTGGAGGGGGCATGGGAAACTTAAAACCTAATCATTTGTTTCAAGTTCTGTTGTTCTGATAATTTCCTTTAAAATATAGAGTTTCTCTGAAAAAACAAAAATAAAAACATGGACTCGAGTGAAAACGAGTGTACCATTACAAAAAATATGTAATGTGGTGAATAAATTGATATTTTCCATAGTTCGTCACCTAATAACAAAATGGAAGGGATTAGAAACTCGAATTGCTTCATGTCACACTAACTTATAAGCGGCTTCTTGGAGTAGTGGTTAAAACTCTGGGCAAGTGTGCCGCAGTGGTCCTGATTTAATCTCGGGTCAAATCACATCTTCGACAGTTTTTCAATTCTTTTTTTCACTCAATTTTCAGAATATTTTCTGAAAATTGAAACAAAACATGAAACATTTTTGAGTGCTTTTTATTGGTTATTTCGTGATACGCAATTCACACTGATTCGGGATATCATTCGCGAATAGAACTCATTTCAATATATCCCTCATTTTTAAATTTTAAATATAAAGTCATTAAAAAGTATAGTATTCTACTCGTGAGAAATGTTTATTACTCGCTCGAATGATTGGGGAAAATGTTCATATAAAAGTAGTTGTTTTGAGAAGGCTTTTTTCAGTTTGTATCTGACAGCAACTCTCATGCAGGCGGGTTAGGCTGTCCTTGTTCATCTCTCACTGTCTGAACCACTGTGTATGCTGTTTTTGGTGTGAGTGTATTGACTTGAGATGTGGGGGTTGAGCAAACCGGCCATATGATGCCTGTACGGCCACGTAGCCCTGCTGGATACGGAAATGACAGAATCACTTGTGGTTCTGTTATGGCATCCCAACGATGGCTTAATCCTTAGGTGTGTGTATCCGTGTCGAGAGGATGAATGGCACTGAGCCTATCAGCTGTCACTACGGAATCTTTGAGGTACCGGGAGCCCTCTCGTCGTATCATCGCCTTGTCACAGTAATGCGGGGGTTCTGGTGTGATTGAACTTCTTTTCCTAGCTACTCGTGGGACTTTTACGAACAGAGTTAACTCAAAAATTCTTCCTGACGCTGAGTCTATAGAGGAGATGGATGTCGACCTTACGACTCCAACTGACTTCGCTGTAAATTTACATCAGGAGCGAGAGCTTCTCAGCTCTCCAACTCCTGATCCAATAACTGAACCTAAAAAAAAAAGTTTGGTGGTGCAGTCAGAAAACGACTGAGTCATCTCCATATGAAAGCGCCTTGCACCAAATTCTTGAGCGGCATACTCAGAATCTGACTCAGGTTGAGGAACAAACCTCCCATGAGCAGGTTAGCAA
The DNA here is from genome assembly GCA_015342085.1 of Leptinotarsa defecta. Classification (NCBI taxonomy): domain Eukaryota; kingdom Metazoa; phylum Arthropoda; class Insecta; order Coleoptera; family Chrysomelidae; genus Leptinotarsa; species Leptinotarsa defecta. Next base: position 2,432 of record WOGO01001732.1, read on the forward strand.
ACATTTGCGTTTGGGGAAACGTTTGGGGAAAAAATTGTGATAAAAATGTTTTGCTGTCGGATTATTGTTCATTCCACTATCCATGAAAGTATTCATTTTTTTTACTTGATATGCACATTAACATACATCTTATTGTCATCGCTAAGTTGAAATCATAAATATTGTTTCTACAATTTCGGGAGATCACATTTTTTTTGTACATTTTCTGCTCTTTGAGAATATTTCTGAAAATTTCGAGTAGCTACTATAGTTTTTGAGATATCTTTAAAACGAACCTCTCATTTTATATTCAACTAAATTGTTTATACTGCTACCATTAACTAATGAAGCTACCGTGTGGCGAAACACGTTCTAAATAAAATCATTGTGAGAATTTTATAATCATTATAATGTTTGCACAACTTGGCTTGAATCGTAAATTACTCTACTCAATCATATTTTTTGTGAAGACGAATTTCAATTTTGCGAAATGGTATTTGTGAACTATACTATATCGTAACTGCTGCAAGATACGGCTGATAGGCGCAATCAAACTAGAATCTGATTGTCTAATTGGATTGTTTAAGAAACGGTGAAGATGGCTATGATTGATTATTTCCTTCTATCAGTATTCGACCATCGGGATTTATCACTGTTACCTAACTTGTAAGAATATTTAATTGAATACTGGGCCAAAACACAACCGGTCGAACCAGAAGCTAGATTTTTATCTCGCCTTGTTATCAATAGAAACACGTTTGCAACAAAAAAGTTAAATACATTCGACTACCACCGATTTTGCAACAAATTTCACATCAGAGGTTATGAAACTTTACAGAATATAGACTCATGTCTCTTATATCAATAAACAAAACTTGCATCTTCCTTCTGAAAATAAAAAAAAATTGATTTTGTAGTCCTTGTCAATCTTTTCAGCGTATGAATTGCTAGATAATTTCAAAATTTCGGTCGGAAAAACATTTTTAGATCAATATTTATGATCTTTCTTTCTCAGGAAAAAATCTTTCAGATATATTCTAGATGCCAGTATACTGGATATAAACAAGCTGATATCTGTTTAACCAAATTTAAGGACTAAAGCAGAATAATATATTAGACCTTATAGGATAACGATTTCATTTGGAGCATATGTATTTTTTCTCAGTTGGCTACTCTGTTCATTTATCATCAGTGTCACTTATGTCAATTGTTCACGACATAACTTCAACTAAATATTGAGAAAACGAATTGGATAATAAATATGATGAAGTAGCAAATGAAATTGAAAAATGGATAATATAAACATCAACTACATATGACAACTGACACTAATGATAAATCTGGCCAACTCGCAAAATATACATGGTTCAAAACACAGAGTAATCAACACAGAAAAAAAACATGTTCTCCAATTTAAAGCTATATCCGATATGTTCGGTTAGTAAAACCTTCCAAGTTTGAATTTTGAAAAAACAATTGTATGTTCAATATATTTGAAATATATATATATATATATATAAATAAATATATATATATTTGAAATATTTTTCGTTCGAAGAAAATTATATGAAAATATAACTTCAAATCTATCAGGCTGTCCCTCTCCAATTGAGCTCATCTTCATCAAGAGAGATTAAAAATATTTGGCGCACAACAACTTTATCAATTTTTTGAACAATTGTTAAAGATTGCTTATGAGCAGAGATTCAAAAGCAGAATATTTGAATAAAAAAGGAGTAACAGTTGGAGAATTAGATGTGATCTAGACTTTATACTAATCAAGTCCACACATTAATGCTGAAGATAGACTTTACGAAAGGATTTTTTGATACACCCCGTAATCCTCTGTACCTGACGCCGAAGCGCATTTAAAACCCAATCAAATAATGAATAGAATCGTCCGTTCCAGTCTACTGACCCTGCAGGAATCTTGATAAGAAAACTGTGATTGTTACATCTGAGATCTTGAAATATCGAAGAATTCTTTGACGTTGAAAATATCAAGCATGACAATACTTATTGTTGAGAGGTCTCGAGGTTCTAGAAGATGACTCGAAATCCAGATGCATCTCGTAGATATTCTTCCGGGATTGTTTATTTGAATATCAGTGTCACGATTTTAGAGAAAGTTATATAAAGCATTGTTTGAGGAATTTTTGTTGCTAAGACTTCTTTGAAATGTAAAATAGGAGGACAGTTTTTATGAATTGATGTGAATGAAATAGTAATGGAAAAGGTTTAACTATGTGACTATGTGACTTTTAGAAGTAAGTGTATTGCCTTTGGAGAAATGTTAGATTCCAATCTGGAACATCAATAAAGAACGATGAATTTATTGTAGTAGAGTTGAAGTACAAGTACCCAAAATGTGAAAATAATACTCTGATTAACTAACGGAATATAATAATGAATATGAAGAAGCAACACATACTGAACTACAAGTAATAAAAAGACCATAATAACCGATTCTTGGAAGAATGTTGACAAGGCAGACAATAGAGCAACTAAAACTTTTTAGAGGAACAGCAAAACCACATATTTTATATTACTTATCAGAAATCTACAGGAAAAATAACATGAATTCAACAATGACTCACGATAGCTATATGAACGTTTAAAGCAATACATTAATACACGGCATAATTGGACCGGACAACAAACTCAATCTGTTGAAATACCTTCAAAGAAATGTAAAGGGTATGAAGGCGTGATGACTGCAATTTCAGCGGGTGATTCTATGTCAAAGTTCGTAAAAATGTAAATGTAGAGATGTCCTAATTTGCTTGGTTTTCAAAGAACAGGGTATGAAAGTTTTAGTAATTAATAAATTCTTTAATTATTTCTCTCATTTTTCTTGCTGTATATTATGCAACTTGGTATTTTTGATTGAAATCATGAACGGTTTTCCTTATATTATTCAATTGTGAATAATTAGACCAGTTGCGTCGCGAAATGAGATCTGATTGGTCATGGGTAACCTAGTGTATACAACTTTTTGAGGTTTGTTATCATGTAATCGAAAATACAACTTTCTGGTACTCAGAATGAATGTTTCATACTTATTTATCGAAAAAAAAATTCTGGCACGTCCATAAGCTATAAAATTAAATTAAAATGTTTGAATTGAAATAGTTATACTTTTAAAAGTGATTAAATTTTGTGATCTACACATTTTTTGTATCACAATGGAGTAGTGGAAAACCAAAAACTTTCTTTCCCAAAAATTAAAATGCATTTCATTTCCTCAAATTTTGTCAAAACGTGAATTTTAATTACAAGAAAACTGACGGCTGGAATGCATTCCTAGACCTCTGTTGATTCATCTGCAAGTTCAAAACGTTATACAATAAATGTTTGACAACCTTTTTTCGATAAATGATGCAAGTTGAGGGATTAGTAAATTACATAATTTTCTTCATAAAATTTCACGAAGAACCGACTCCTGAAATTGAAATATTTCATGATAAACCCAGTATCACAATAATAAAGTCACCAATCAGTAGAGGTTAAAAATCATAGATGAATATAAAAATTACGTTTGTTTTGGAGAAGGAAATGCTCAGTCAGATGACTAACACAAATAATATAAAAAGATGAATAATATGAAAAGAAATGAACAGTGAAGCAAAAGGGAAACAAACACATTTATCCTGAATTAAAATGAAACTGGATGGAGAACATGGATTGGTAAAAAGTTAGAAGACTATTCTGACTATTAACAACCGAAACGTCTGTTTCAGTATTTTTCTTTATGACTTGTTTATTTTTCTTTTATTTCAGCTCACATTATTCTTCACAGATTGATTTTCACTGACTTATCATTCATTTCTTTCCATATTGTTCAATATCATTTCTAGCACTACAATATATTTTCGCTTCCTCGCTCAATATAGTACCTTTCGGACTAGCCAGAGAAAAATGTGCGCAATTAGAGCCGGTAAAGAAATAATAATAATATCAAATGGCACATTGAATACCTGTTGAAACTTGGCATACATCAAGTAGTTCACACTCTATCATTAGCCCATCATGAATATTCATAAAAAGCGACATTGAACTAATACGATTTGCGCTAATAGCTCTAATTGCGGGTATATCGATCAGCAGATCTCTGCGAGAAAAAGCGGTTGGTAGCAAGAATAAATAACTGCATGTTATAATATATTGTTTCAATTTCTGCCAGGAATGTGCTCCGCGAGATTATTTTTATTTATGAGATGATGTGGATATAAATATTTACTATGATGGCTGTGTTATTAGAACTAATGCTTATTTCATGAGGAGTTATATAGAAAAGGGGAATGTACATATCACTCACCAAGTTGAGATTTTCAGGAATTGGTCGAACATGACGAAACTTACCTGAAAAAGAATAATGTGCATTAAAGAAAGTTGTACTATAAATCGATTTTGTATCATCCAGAATAATCATTTCGAAAGCTTTTTTGACTCTGGATAAAATTGCCCAGACTAGAAATAATTCGCTGAAAATTATGTCATGTCTTGAAAGTTTGATCCCATCTTCAGAGAATGTATTGATACTAACAAAACCATCTTCGAAAATCATCAGTCATTATTTCAAGGGAATTTTCAAATAAGTTAACTAGTTTAGTGATCCAATAATTTTTCTGAAAAAAGGTTGGTTGGGTAACAGAGTCAATTTTTTCTTAAAAAAGCCATTGTTTCCTTGCCAACGTTTCGAATTTAATTGAATTCTTTTTCAGGGCTCTGTAGCAATGAATTTTCATTAACATACCTACTTTCCACAAATTATTACCGTTTCAAATCCTCAAGAAATAATGAGTTCTCAATTGAATAACTAACCGAAAAGTAGTTTTTTCGTGTTGATAATATTACTATTTCAAAAACCAGACATATTAGATATATATTAAAAAAATTAAAAACATTGCAACAACCAAATTTCCGTGAAAACACAAAACGACATAAAACAAACGATTGGCTTCATCTGTGATTCTGATAAGATGGTGTCTGTTTTTATTCAATTGGCAGAAAGAAAAGAATGAAAAAAGGGTAAATTATTCAGGTATTTTACGTATAAAATTGAAATATACAATATTGAGACCATCAACATCTCTTCTAGTGTTAACACTATCGCATTTGTGGATATGTATCATTTCGTTCAAAAATCTTTTGAATAAATATGGTTGGACATCTAGAATAGTTGAATGATCAAAGTCAAAGATGTGTCAATATTCTTTTTTATGTTCAAAGAGAGCTGTGGGGTTTTTTATATTCAGTTTCTTAGAGTCTCTCATGTGTTCTAAAACTCGTGTTTTAGGATACCGTCCTGTTTGACTAACATCATTTGTGACAGCTTTCACAGTTCAATATGTACACTATATTGGATTGTATTTATTGTGGTGTTTCTGTTTTGTGTTTCAAATTAGTGTTTTTTAAGGACAAACCACAAGCACTACAGGAAAATCCTCAAGGCGCTACCAGAGCGGTGCCTGTGCGAAAGTAGCGATTCACATTGGAAATAAATCGTGTTCATGTAATGATCTAGTTAATGCACTGTGTTTCATCATGCAATGCAATACTTAGTTCTTCAGTTTTGATATTTGTAGAAAATATTTCTGCTAATTACATCATAGGGAGAATATTGCACGTTCAATATATTTCTCAATAACAATTTACTTCACTGTTTCGATTATTTTTGGAAAACTGCATAACACCCTAATGATGATTGACTTGAATATGTGAAAGTATGGAAACTACAGTTCATAATATTTATACATTATACGTTTCATAAGTAATGAAAATATCACAAAATTTTCATTCAAAAAATTCAACAACTACTTGATGGCTAAACATTTTTGTTTTCATTTTGAAGCTAAATTTCAGTTATTTTTTCATCATGCCCACCTATCGGAAATAGTGAGAATTCAATATTCACAATTACATCGAGTGATAATCGAAAACTTGATGACTGAGATACCTTTTCCATTCCAAATCTACATATTGATAACCTCTAAAAAACTCATGAGAATGTAAAATTACGCCTAGACACGCTTAGCATACGACATAAATTCATTCGGTTATGAATGAAATAAATTCAATTCCACCTCGAGCAAATCGAGATAAGACTTCGAAATTATTGATTCACGAAGCACAATTGACATAATTATTATCATAATGAAACTAAATCCTTGAAACCTCTCCCGAAGGTTGTAATCACATATCTCGGTATCCTACAGCTCTATAAATAAATAAATATATGAATTACTCGACTTGTCGCTAAGATTATGAAACAAGTTCTTCGAATTTATATGTATTCAACAGAAATTCACGAGAATTACTTACAGCCCGAAGAGATTCACCGACTTTTACTTTCAAATCAACAATTGACAGGCGACTAAATATGGTGTTAACAGCTTCATTTTCAAGAAGTCACACCCTAATCAAGAGACGAAAAAGCAGTTTATTGATATTTTTATCCCGAGATAAAGATATTTATCTCTTGTCGTAAAAACAACTGATTCAAATTCATTTAATTACTTGTGAATTCAGTTTCTTGCTGTGAGTTCAGATACAATTACTTTCTATTGCCATTTTTCTCTGATTTATTGTAGAATCACATACACTCTTTGTCATATCATTTTGCTACTATAAAAATAAACTTCCAAGCTATGATAAAATTCAAGTTTGAGTAAACGAAAGTGAAATGAAAGTAATAAAGAAAACTGATCATATCAAATATCTTGGTGTCAGTATTGCTTCTAGTCATTTAAACAAAGTTGAATTACATTTTATTAGTTCGGACTTCCATTGTCTAACATGACATATATTGATTTGAAATCCCTGAAAGAATCTTTAAAAAGATTAGCTGAAAAATGACAATTATATCAAGCAAAAAAACTGAAATTACAATGAAATAAAATACAACAATCAAAAATTGAACTATCAACACAAGATGATGATTTCAAAACATATATAAGAGTCTTTAACTCTGAACAATTATTTAAGAAATATTTAAAAAATTTCATTTACAATAAGAAAAGAGAGACCGCACATTGTCTTGTTAAAAATACAGTGAACTTATTATATAAATAGATTGTTTCAAATATTTATTGGTTGAACACACTGATATTTGAATTTATATATTTTTTTATACTTTACTGTATAACCCGTATACATGATTGTTCCTTCAATGGGATTCTCTTCATTTAATTGCCAATTAAGTTATTATATCATTATATATTTCAATGTGAATTTTGTATATTGAACAAATAAAGTTATATTACATATTATAAATCGAGTATAATATTCAAGAGTTTTTGAGTTTACTCAGTTGGTGCAGATTAGTCTTCCCATCTAAAGATGAAGAACCAAATCTTGAACATGAGTATGACAGTGAAATAATTTTCATGTCATGTTTGTTTATTTCATTATGATTTTTTAAGTAATCAAATTATTCTGTGAAATAGTTCATTTTTTTCAAACAAATGTTTGTAAAATGAAAAATTCTAATTTATGAGTTCAAATTATTCCGTTTAATCATTCTTATTACGTTTACAAAGTTTTTAACTTACTGATTGCTCGAAAAAATACAAAAAAATTCTGTCTAATGCATTCCCACAAAATACAATATTTTGAAACACTTTTTCATTCTCCCCGTATAAAAATCTCATCAATATTGAAAGCGACATCGTGAAAATGTCTATTGTTACCTGACCTGTTGTCATTCAACGCCTGTGAGCTGTAATCCAAATTTATTCAAACATAATCGGATTAGAATTGTGTAGATCTAGCACATCATTCGGGGGTACCTCTTCATGCTTTATTCATGAAAGAGAACGACAAAGTTATGTAAGCGTTTTTTATATCTGTAAAAAATCACTGACAGACAATGGAGAGTACGGTATTTTTTACCAGAAATTACAGGTCTTAGGTTGAACTTGTGTCCATAAAGAAATCATTTTGTGACAAACGTGACGGTCCAACTGGATACAAAATTATATACCTACATAAAATTAGATATTTATGATAATACTTTTCATAAGGTGTAATTTTGTGTGACTGAACTTCAGGAGTAGAGTTGCACACTATTTTCATATATAAATTAAAATTGAAATAAATTTAGATTAACTTAATATTTTGAAAATTATTGAGATAGATGGAATTGTTTTAATGAAATGAATAACACATTAAAGAAATCAAAGAAAATATAGTTAAACATTCATACGGGTTCACTTCCCTAAAATCCCGTCATGAAATAATGTGCTCAATGTGCTCAAACACTTTTACTGATACACACATAATTGAAATTGCCCTATCATTTTCCACTTAATTCTGTTACCAGACTCATATATTGGAATAGTATGTTTTCCAAAGAGTAGGCAATATATTTGTTCACATAAATTGAATGGGTATACTTGGACACTGGCTGTAAATCATTTACTTGAAAGAACAATTCGTTCAGAACTGTCTCAACTCACCTTTACTCTGGTTTAATGGACTGACACATATCAGAAAACAACCAATTCCCTGGCTAATATCACGAAGGGCGTTGTGTTATATCCGAAATGTGTCAGTGCAGGATTCTTCACTGAAGTTATTCCTATATGTTCATAATCTAACGCTCTTCGTGGTATTAGCCAGGGGAGTAGTTGTTTTTTGATAGGTGTAAGTCCATTAACCTACAGAGTATGTAAGTTGAGATTGGTCTGAACGAATTGTTCTACAAGATAATAAAAAAATCGTCTCGGCACTTTCATCAAAATGCTACATACGAAAGAATATGATAACTGCAGCTTCCTTTGGTTCAAGTTTTTTATTCGCTGTATTCTATAATTTTGCGAACACTTTCCGTATTGAATTTCCAAACAAAAAAAAAGGTTTCAATGAACTTTCCTGTAAAGTGTCGGCTTACCGTCCCGGCAAACCCAGTCTCTGTAATGACGTGCTTGTCCCAGACCTCCGCGATCACATTGAAAACCATACCACACCAAACCTCTTGACATAACTAACTCCTACTCTCTCGCTGGATTTGATTTACATAACCAGAAGAGAGACGGAACGCACCCAGCAAAGTCCGTGGAGCGTTCAACTGTGAAACTGTATACATGTGTTAACACGATACGCGAAAATGAGCAGAAAACTGCCCGTCTTTTGTTATTTTCATTGCTTGTTTGTTCTAGAGTGAAACAATTATCCAGTTTATAGCAGTAGGCGGTATTTGAATGGACTGGAATGTGAAGAATTACCCAACTGGATTCAGTAAAAGTCGAACTTATAAGCGCGATCAAGACCATCAAATATCTTAAAGCAGACCAATCAGTCAAAAAAGACATTTTTTCATACAGAAAAAAATCTTTGAGCACCTTCTATTTTTATTTTCAAATGCATGAAGTGTGCCATATTTACTGAAAACTCCACCGAGCACAAAGATATAACTGAGAATTCTTCAACACAGAATGGCAAACTTCAAGAAATTGCTCCAGTGCAATAATTTTCTGATTGATTCGGCCGTTACTTGATGAAGATCCATAGTAATTTAAAAAACTTTAACGTATTTTAGACAATCAACGGGAAAAGTGGCTTCGTTTTTCAGGAAACGAGATATTAAAATTGCATATAGAACAAGTAATACGTTGAGACAGTTAGTTAATAATAATAAAGACAAAACATCCAAATTCGAGAAATCAGGAGTATATAAATTGAAGTGTGGAACGTGTCCTAAGGTATACATTGGTCAAACTGGCAAACCATTTAGGAATCGAATCCAGGAACATCATACGAGCTTTGTAAATAAGAAAACAAATTCCACATATTCAGATCATCTTCTGGAAGACAATCATATAACGAAGAGTTCGAAATTTTGCACATAGAAAATAAAGTTTTGAAACTGAATCATTTGAAAGTAATGGAAATTAATAAACTTAAAAATTCAAACATTCTAATGAACGACCAACTGGATTTGAATAGATCACCATTATTGAACTTGTTTTCTTTAAACAAACCACTTGATAAAGCTACTGTGCCAGCGAAACATGTTGTGATATATTTTTCAAATAAAGTTTGTGGAGATCAAATCATGAGGTGAAGTTTTTGAAATTACTAATTCAATAATATTACTTGCTATAGAAGTGTCAAAAGAGGTCAAAGAAATGAAAAGTTCAAGGCCGATATGAAAATCTTACTGATATATACAAGATATTACAGTTATACAAGATTTTTAAATTTGTAACATTGTTCATACAGGAACTTTCATCGTAGCTGGAAGTGCAGTCCGCATACAGTGTGACCAGTAAAGTCCGCATCATATTGACATTTTTCCATCAATGTATTTTGTAAATTTTACATCAATCTCTGCTTTGATCGAGATGAAAAATAACTTAGAAAATCTAGTAACGTTCTTTGAAAAATTTCAATTTCGTCACGAAAAAAATTCAAAAATTGGATTATTCCTCAAAATATAAAAAAAGTTTTGTCAGAAAGTTTTTACAAATACAATTTTCATTCCATATATAACATTTCAGCTGCAGGAAGTCTACCTCTGCATAATCTACCTAGACTCGTCAGTTTTAACAATGCTTCACTCTAGACACGTTTTTTCAAAGTAGCGCCACATTGAATGTGTGTTTTCCTACAGAATCTCCTTTACTTATATTTCACCATATTAAAGAAATCAGATACTCTCGAATGTTTCTCTTGGAATCCCTAGCTTGACCACTTGATTTATTGAACGTTTTTTTTAAGTCACTCGTAGGTTCATAAATAAACAATGATATGAAGCAAGAGCCTGTTCTACTTCACTGGCGCTCCCTATACGAGAAATTCCAAGTTTTTTAATTGGGAAAAAGACGTCGTAGGTGTCATGAACAATAGTTACCTGTTACTATAATTATTGCTAAACTAATTAGAAGTATTTATTAGCAATAATCATAGGTGAGAGCACGGCAATTACAAATTGAACATCCATCCAATAAATAATACCGCGAACTATTATTATTATCTAAACACCAATGCGAATGTCAATTTGCGCAATTAGAATCATGAGCCTGTATCCGTAATAGTCAATATAGGTTGTATTAATCATACCTTTAAGGTCAACGAATTTTTTGTTGTTGCAGTACCAGGTTGCAATTGATTGTTGATTGGAATTATAATTATTCCGCGGCGCTCAAAAACCCATGTTATCTAATTAGATATCTACAATTATTCAATGAAAGAGCGTGTGCGTTTTGCTGGGATGACTGTCTAGCGTTTTATTTATTTTTGGTTCAGCGTTCGATTATTTTTAAAACTTTGCTATCTGTTAATGGAATCGCAATCTGCGATCTGTCGGTAATTGTTTTGGGTGTAACATCTGATGATAATAGTAATGATAAAGTTTATTCAGCGAAGGATTAAAGGACAATTCAAGTGAGAGTCATTCAAGAGTGAATTAACTGGCCCGAGTTCGAATGAATTATAATTTGACAACTGAAGTTTATAACATAAATAGGAAAGATAATAGAATAAATAGGGGATTCCCTGAAACTTTTGGAATATATTTCAACAAATTCAATAGGAATGGAGAACGCATGCATATAGGCAATTTATAAAGGAGATCTCAGTCATGTCATATGTCATCTGAAACCATTACAACTAACGTGCCAATTGTATTCTTTGAATAAATTATTATTAAAGAATTAAAGATATTTGTTCTTCAACGACTTCAGCAAATAATATAATATCAGAAAATGACTTATTTAATATTTTAGCTTGACATCTGAGATTTTTTTATCCTACTTAAGGATATGATTCTGATTATCACCGATTGCTAGACGGTGATAACCAGAAGTTCTGACTGCGGTTACTTGAAAAATCATGAATCAATAGTTTGTTTCGGAACACGTTCGAATATCAAGTTCAAAAGTAATAATTGGTAGATTAGATTGACTTGTTACATTGAGGTAATCTGTGTGAAGGAATGTGGAATTTTTTTTGTAACCTCCAAAGAATTCTCACCTCTAATAGAAAGTTCTAAAAAGCTGACAAGTTCGAGGCCCAGAGTGAATAATTTGGTCAATAAATTGAAGTGAAATAGATTCAGATTATTTCAAAATGTATAACTCGGTTACACTGTAATTATATTAATTACGACGCTTGGCATTTAGGTACCGCATGATATTTGCCAAAATTGTAATTAGTTTCGTGCGGATGACGGATAATTTGTCGTGAGCCGGCAACACCGCAAGGTGCATGTGCAGCAAGTGTTTGGGGGGCTGCGAGCTCCCGTGCATCGTGCATCTCGGCCGTAACTCTGGCGGTTCGCGCTTCACGGCAAGCTAGATTCCGCGCCGATATCTGTATCGGGAGATAGCAGGACAGCGAAAGCGCATTAGCCCGCATTCTGGGGGACAAGCGCGATCAGGAAGGCTCGACGTTTCGTAGATGAGACGCTACAAAGTATTTAATGGCGTTGCAGAGGATGGCCAGATCATAAAAGCGGTTTCGCAAACTGTTATGCAATATCTCTTAATTTTTTAGATCTCGTTAGTTTTTTAGAAGCTTTTACTCAAATTGCTCTGTATGTATGACCGTCAGTTTGGGTCAAATCTGAATTTTGAAGCATTCATTCTCAACCTATTGAGCTAAAATTTTGCATAATCGTTAGTTTGAATGATAACGCATGGTTAGCTGAAAAACGTCGTTCTACATGCAATATGGAGGACCGCCCAAGATTGTAGACTATGCTTTTTATATGCACCCAATGAAATGGGTATCAAATGAAAGTAGTAAACGACGTCATTCTAAATTCAAAATGGCGGACATGGCGGACTCCCAAAGATGGTGGAGTGTATTCTTTTATGCACACACAAACTAAAAAATAAAAAATAATTCGAAACTAATTCAAGATTGTGTTCAACATGGATAATAAGTCCTATGGCTTGATGTAACTAATGATTGTCAATAAGTCTGAAGTCAGAATAAATCTATTCACAAAAAAATTAATTTTGTTGCAAAAAAAGCGTGGGGTGCTAAATACCCATTGTTATAAATACTTGGTTAGGAGCTGTTTGCCAGATTGTAGACACATAGAGGGAAATTATTCAGTCCTGACTACCCTGATCAGGATAATGAGATCAACTTATGGATTATTGTATTGTTACCGATCAATGATAAATGTACAAAGTTTAAAATCAATCGTCCGTTTAAAGTTAGTCAAAATCGAGTTCAAAGGAGCCGGTTACAGTCAAGAAACCTACAAGTGAAGCTAATAAAATCGTGTTAAAACGGAATACTCATCTATAGATATCATTCACAGGAACTATATACAATGTGAATTGAAGGGTTTATATTTTTAGGAGTGATTAATTTTTGAGAAAGAAAGATTTTGGCTTTCTACTACTCCATCTTGATACAAAAAAAGGATGAGGGAATCTTCCAAAGAAAGGAAGGAAGTAACCAATTCAAAAATAAGTAACTCTATACATGGATGTGTAGATCATGAAAATAAGTAAATGTTATCCAATTTGGTACTGAAGAGCCTTAGGACAAGTGTCTTAAGGCGAAACATCGATGTATACCAATAAGGATGACAGTGTTCCATGTAAGTGCAATTTGTTACCATTCATTTAAAGTAGAACTCATGTGAATGATATCTGAGTTTTATTCCACAACGAATGTTCGAAATACAAACTGAGTAGAGAAAAGTATCTTCTGTATCAGTGTTCATATAGAAGTATTTGTTTCGAAAGATTTAGAAGTACTTATTTTCAAATTGATTACTTCCTTCCTTTCTTTGGAAGATTCCCACATCCTTTTTTTGTATCAAGATGGAGTAGTAGAAAGTCAAAAACTTTCTTTCCCATATATAAAATGTATTATGTGAAATAGTATTGATATGACATTTCACATAAACTTTCAATCTCTAGGTATTTTTTTGAAAGTAGTTGTTTCGGGTAGGTTTTCCTTCTAGATTGTATCTGAAAGTGACTCCTGTGCATGATCTCTTCACATTTTTGTGAAGAGTATGTGCGTTTTCCATTTGCTTCAATTCATTTGTGAGCAGTTTTAATGATCTTATAGTCAAAATAATGCTTTAGTTTTAGTGTGCAGTAAAATAATTTTCATTCGAATAAGATAAATGCGTTTTTAGATTTGTCACAAAGACGCTTTCATTGTATTTTCAATGTTCTGACAAACAAAATTTTTTGATCTCGTTTCAATTATTATAAAAGTTTAAACTTTCATTTTTTAGATTTGACTTGCCAATACTAATTACTATCTTATCAATATCAAATCGGTGGTGTGTAGAAAATAGTTCACTGATGATAGGGATATCAATGAAATGTAAGTTGAAATATTTTACATGGATAATGAATTGTAAACTTGCGAAGTAAAATTACTTGTGTGAAAAATGAGACTTGAAATTTATTATGTTTTTTACCACCTTTATTTGTAACTAACATTGAACTTTACTTTATTGTATAAATTTGAAAATGTTCTTATAGGACTAAACTGCAATAATGTTAGTTGCAAATAAAAGTGGTAAAAAACATAGAAAGTTTCATTTCTCTTTTTTCATGATGATTTCCTACGACGTAGTAACGGCTACATCCATCTCAATTTATTAAAATTACTTGTGATTGATTTTTTTGTTTCGGAAATCGAAAGTGATGGAAAATTCAAACGAAATAAAGTAGATAGATAACAAGTGAATCAAGAAAATAAAGAAATATTTTGAGAATATTGCAAAATCCATTAATTGAGTTACTTATACACATTTCTATATAAATCGGATTGTTTACTAGATTCGAACACTGTACATTTTTTCAAAGAAGTCTTCTATGGTATAACAATTTTCAATTGAAAATATACAAATTGAACTGAGAGCTAACGGCAACAATGTTAAATGTTAGAACTAAATTCTTACCGGGGTTATTTTTATTGTCTATGCATCGCCATTGTA
>WOGO01001733.1:0-17333 GCA_015342085.1 Leptinotarsa defecta
GTTCGATCCACGTTATGTTATTATCGAGATGTATGCCTAAGAATTTTGTTGAGCTTGATAATTCATGTTGATTGTTGTTTATATTCAGATTGACAAGGTTTGATTTATTACTGCGTGCACTGTTGAATTGAATGAACATAGTTTTTTGTAGGTTCACCACAAGATGGTTTCTTGTACACCATTCATAGAATTGGTTCACTACTGAGGTCACTTTCAAATTAAGAGTAGTCAGCGAAGAGCCCGTCACTATTATTGTCGTTTCGTCTGCATACATAAACACCTTTCCCCCTTCAATGAAGTCAGGTAGGTCATTTATGTACAACAGAAATAAGAGTGGTCCTAAGATACCTTGAGGGAGTTTGTCTTCGATAATATCACTTGTGATGCACTGTTTGGAGCCTTTAGTGTAGTAATGAATATTACTGGAGTTTCATCCCAACACCAAACCATTATTTTCAACACCCCAACACGTGTTTCGATCACCAAGTGATCATCTTCTGAAAAAGTGCAAAGAAAAAAAATTGAGTGACGGTAAACAAGATGATTGCTATATGGATACGTATGATTTGAGTAAGGTTATAGATAATTTGCTTCAAATGGAATGAAAAGACGAAAGATATATTCAGAAATAGAAATTAAATCATTCAATAATATATCAGTTTTCATTTATATGTTCCAAAATAAGTTATACCTGAAACCATTTTTCTTATTTCAAGCCATTTGAACGTGATGTTTTGTGCTGGTGGAACATAATTGGAACGTTTTTCCCATTTCAAGTTTCTGGAGCCCAAAAATTTCAGTATTAAAATTTTCCTTATCAAATGAAATGTTTCGTATATTATATTTCCAAGTTTAGCAGAAATATAATTTTATCAGTAAAGTTTCAGATTCTTATGTGAAATACGAGTAAATTAATTTGTTTTTAAATTTAACACTATTCCCAAGCTCAAGTCAACAACTTACTCATCAACATACAGAGTATAAAAACATGAAAAAACAGAAACTCACAACCACCAGAACTCCTCCTATTTCACTCAAACAGTTTTTTCACTTTGTTACACGTGAACTTTGTATGTCACAGTCCATAAAAAATGTGAACTTTGAATTATTTCCCGTTACACTCTTTTTAATTTTTTTCAACCGCCATATATTCGGAGAGGTATACCTTGAATTTGCAAAGTTCATCAGTTAATTCCAAGTTTTAGGTGTATTTCTCGCGGAGATGTCACTAATTGGAAATTCATACTGCAGCAGCGAATGAAAGAGTTTTCAATTAATTCCACCCTCAGTTTGGTGGAGTCGGAGTAGAGGTTCATTATTGAAATGAAACACAGTTCGATACGATGCGGTACCAGAGAATATCAATAGGAAACATGTATAGTGTGGAAAATAGAATCCGAATTCGACCTATTTCATCGCAGCCTTTTCTGATTTGTTGATCATAATTGTGGAGTAGAGTAACCATGTTTCGTGTTTTCCATCAACAATGTCTCTTCGATATCCGCAGCATTTTTGTCTATTAAAAAATTTGTCAATCACGTGACCGTTTCTTGTTTGGATAACCCACACTTTAAAACCAATCACAGTTGACCAGATTAATAACTCACTATCACTAAGACCAATCGCTAATTTCATCATTCATATAATTATATTACTATAGAAGAATACATTAGACATTTGAAAAATGTAACTGAATGTTATTCGACTTTATATTGAGAAATACTTCACTCGGAGAACAATTTTTTGTTTGATTTCAATTACACTGGCTCATATTCTCTGTTGCTTTAATTTCTTCCACATCAAGTACGGTGAGTCTATAGTGACGAAAGGGAAATGAGATTTTGTTATACTTGGAAAATTGTAATATCATTGTGAAAATAATAATATCCATTTCCTGAATATCTAATATGAACAAATTACTGATGAAAAACTAGAAAATATAACATGAATAATAAGTAGTTTTTCAGTAATTACTCAAACTTTCGGAGTAATACCGAAGTTAGAGCAGACGAGACGTCCTGATATATTCGAAAATATTGAAGACTCACTTGGTAGAAATTATTCAAGACCACTGTCTACCATTTCAAGTATGCATGAAATGTTTAATAATGAATTTTCCCTCGTATTTCCATCCCATAAAGCTAACACCATTAATATCTTCACACGTTCAATGTTTCCTGGAATCCTATAATACTCGTCTTGGGGTGTCTTTCGTACCGATCAACAATTCAAAAAAGGTAGGATAATAATCAATGGATGATGTCCAGAATTTGAATATTATTTTGTGGAGGCGTTTTCAATAGAGGTATCCCAGGAACAATAGTTAAATGTGAATATTGATTTGGGTCAACTTTCTGGGCATAATTCAAATGTATGGAATTAATTCTGGTCAATCTCCAACTGTTATTTGGAAAACTACATCCTGAATTGATAATTCACCATTGATGAAGATGAATCACATAAATGACAATGGAAAATACAAGGATAAGGGGAAAAGTAGAAATTGAATGTTTCAATAACGTTACCTTTGATTTGTAGTTTGACAACTTTTTCAGAGTGGAAAATGAAGAAGAAAAAAAAATCTATGTAAATCAGCTTCACCTGAGGATTCCGGAGTCAAAAGTTCATATCATATTTGGTTCTGTTATTTTTTTTTGATTTATATAATCATTCCTTAAATTTGCGGAGAAAACAGGTCAATCAAGGAATATAGTTATTTGGTCTCAAAATTAATGTTAGGATTTTGGGTAGTCAATTTTCAGAAAAGTGGTAACATGTTTGAATGTGGAGAAAAAAATGAATACAATATTTAAAATACTGGTACCGACGGACTTAGTTGACGGACTTAGTTGAAAAATAGTAAAATATCAATTCATTGAAAAAAAAGTATTAGTATATAATAGAAAAGTATAAGAACGTTGATTCGTGAAAAAAATTAATTTCTGTGACCTTATGAATGACTTAAATACTGGGTTATATAGATAATTTTCTCGCTTTCTAGGTGGCTTGGGAAGTTTATATCAATTTACACGAAGTGTATAGTAATCGAAGCTGTTGTCACTCAAAAAAGTAATGAAATTAAAATCAAACAGGATGGCGGTCAAAATGAAAAAGAAAAAATTACAAACCGATATACTTCACGGCGTTTCACTTATTAATACGTAAAATAATTATTTTCGGGCAATACCTTCCTCAGTCAATCACTTGGTGTTTTCGGATTTTTTAGCCGTATTCTGCAGGTTTTTGAGTTATATGTTTCGTCTGCAACTGCGGCACACATTATCAAAGGCTATGTGATCTCCTCATGTTTTCGTATTTTACAATGGGACGTCACAACTATAAAGAATTCCATGTCCACCTCATACTTAATGGATTTCTGGGGTCTAAACCTGACCGGAAAACAATTTTCTATTGTGATGTGATGCAATGGATTGAAAGGATCCTTCAATAACAAGAAGTTGAAGCCATTTTGAAACTCACCAAAAGATGAAAAACTAGTTTCAAGTCAGCTAGAGACATATTTCAGGAATATACTGAATTACTGTATACCTTGCAGTTGTAGCTATTTCTACATCGAAACTACAGAGAAAAACGTTGAAATGTGCTTAACGGAGCATAAGAGAAATCGCCGCTATAGTCAAACAGGTGAACCTCAAAAAAAAGTTATCTACCTATACTGGTTCAGCGCACCGTAACCCGCTTGTTTAGATACTTTCATTCGTCCTGTATTTCGACACTAGAGTAGTTAAATGGGAAGTTGTTTAATATATGTACGCAATCACTTGAATGTTTTTTAACAATTATACAACTAGAAATACAGAGAAACGAGAATTTCAACTTTTCGCGAAAATGTGTGAATCGTACATAGAGTCTGGTATTCGTTTTGAATATTTTTTTCCCATTTTGTATCCGACTTCATATATTTGTGAAATGTTTGTTTGCCATTTCTATTTTTTCCCATCGAGGAGTGCCTGGAAGGTTTTTTACTCGTAGTTACAGCTACACTACACTGACGAGGTCAGGACGGCATTAATAGATCTCAAGATTATCCGGATTTCGAAGTTATTTTTGAAAAAATGTGACTTTAAGTGCATTTCATGAAGAGGTAATTGAATTTTTCGTGATTTCAGCAGACCATTTGACTGCATTATCAACGATATATTGATGAAAGAAGTAAAGGATTATGTGAATTGAAGGGATTATATTTCTAGGAGTGATTAATTTTTGGGAAAGAAAGTTTTTGCCTTTCTACTACTCTATCTTTATACAAAAAAAAAAAGGTTGAGGAAATCTTCCAAAGGATTATGGTATCAAAAATCGTTTTGATGGCTTATTTCTAATTGATCAAAAACATTTCGTCAGTAAAAATATTCATGTCGGGGGAATTATAAAAACAGTGAAGTCAAATCAAGTTTCAGTGGAAAAATTCTGATTCTGTTCTTTTTTTCAAAAAAGTAACTTACTGATTTTTCAATACTATTTGTTCTCAAAACAATGCAAAGTCAAAAAGGTACTCAATGCTTTAGGATTTCTACTTATCCGTAATTTTACCGAAACTGGGAAACTTGTAAAATAATGAAAAAAAAATTTAATCTATCATTGAAAACTTCGCACAAAGAAGTCTAGATCTAGAAATGAACTGAAAAAAAATTCATTTGCATCAATTACTTCAAAATATATGATCCCACTCATATGATATATGATCCAACTCATCCAACTTTTTATTTGTACTTTCAATATACGTAATGGAATCGAACCATACAGGGCTATACAAATTCGAGTGTAGACATGGGTATCTCGTATACGGTGAGAGATAAAGATTAGGTTGAATCGTTGCAAAGTTGACAATTTTTGGCTACTATTGAATAATACTGTGGAATCAATTGACTTTTTGCTATAGCAACAAACGATTTTCCTATAGCAACACTCATTTTACTATCAGAATACGATTATTGAATTTCATGCAAGGTGTCGTCCGATTTAGGGCATTCTCAACTTTGAAATTTTGAATACTATACCTATATTTTTTGCAGCACAAATCTTCAACACATCCGAAAAGGTTATTTCACTTCGCGTCGTACATCTTCCAGAGGAAAAAGAAAACATCTACTTCCATGTTTAGCTCCAATAAGGAATATTGTTTGAGAAAAATGAACTGTTATTGACCTCAAGTTTTAAGTGACTATAAATCTCATATGAAGTGCCTGATGGAGGTTGCAAATTCTCGAAATCAGTAAGTTATGTTACACAAATTTTCGTTACACAGTTTCGAAGATTCTGGAATGGAATGGAATCAACATCATACCGTTTCTCATGAACACCGATTAATATTTTTTCGTGGTTACGAACAGAATAGAAAAATTAAGCAATCATGTTCCTGCAGCGCGGTTTCAACCTGTCATAGGTTTCATTATTAGTGGTAGATTGAATCATAAAAATATTTCTGGATCTTTGGCTCGTACAAGTTTCGACTTCTGAGAGTTGTCGTTTGTAGAGGGCGATAGCTGGTTAACTAAGAAAAAAATTTTAACATATTTTCTACATAAAAACTAAATACTTTTCTTCACTTCACTCTGATGGAAGCAAACTACGGCAAGTTTTCAAATCCATCGTAAAGTTTCAGATGGATTGCTTCAACTGAAACAGGATAACGTTTCCAGTGAACCAATAGATGAGTCCAACTGATGAATCTGTTGGCTAACCGATGTAATTGAAAACCTTCCTCTACTATGCGAATGCAAATTACGAATCTGTTCGTCACACAATAAATGAAAGAATGAATTTGTTGAAAAACATTTTTGCGTTGGGTTTTATTTCAATCAGGACACACAAAGTTTTGCGTCCCTCTTTCCTTACTGCACTCAAACAGAATACAGAATTCCTAGTAAGAGGCTAGTTCCAGGCTGCAGAAATTCCCAATGGCTACTTCTAGCCTTTAAATATTGAAATGTTCTCAATTTATAATCGCAGACAGGAAAACATCCTCCTTATTTTTGCAAGTCTCATTTGTTCGAGAAACACGAATGCACAATGAAATTAACTTCTTCAGGGAAAGGGGTGGATAGTCACATCTATTCACGATGTACCATAAATTTAGAATGGTGTGCTATTTGAAAAGGGCAAGTGTCACGAAGTTATATAAAGTCGATTCAAAGAAAAAGTGAGGCAATGCATTTTTCAACAGTGCTACTTTAGATTCTTGACAATTTTCGATCATAACTTCAATGGGTTTTTTGATGGAGGTGAACGATATGCTCTGTAAATTCAGCGGTTGCAATTTTAAATTCAACTTCGATGATAATTTTGAATAGTTTGAATAAAAAAAAACAATTCGTTATTCCCAACATCAAAGGGATATTTATTAACTGAGAATAATGTCAAATAATCTTCAGCTTTGGGATTGGTTCAGAGCTTGTTTTTGCATTTTTACAAAAATAATTTAGTCAATAATATCCAACTACATTACACCCAAAAAAGATAGAAACTGGGCCATGGTATTCGGAGTAGAGACGACAACGTCTGCAAGAGAATATCATTGTTTTTGATTTGAGGATATTCCATGAAAAAAATTCATTGTTGTTGGACTCGAAAGTATATGCTTGTAATGAATGAGTGATATTATGAATTCAGTATGAATGAAATCATATCTTCTTCTGAGGAATAATTTGATGATATATGAGGCAAAGGATACCCTAAAGAAGAACACATTACAAGTAGAAAGCACAAGAGAAATGAGAGTAGGCCAGAAAAAAAATTAGGCAAAGTGAATAACAAATATCATTATGTATATAGAAAGTTTTGAATCATTATTATTCTAATTTTAATTTTTTTGTTCATCTATAATATGAGTCAAGAAAATCATATTCAAAATTTTGAAGCAACGAAAAATGATACTCTATATTTAGATTTATATTAGATGAATGAGTTGTTGAAAATTGATGAAAGTCTTGTCAACTTCAAATTGATTCATAACAATATAAGAATCCCAGAATTTTGATGAGCGAATTGAGTGTTTTTTCTTATAATGTTATCCGTATTTGCTACTGAAGAGCCGATAAGGCAAGTGTCTTACGGCGAAACATCGTATGTCTAATAGTCTGTCTGTTTTTCCGAGAAAAATATCTGGTCGAGGCAGGAATCGAACCCGCGGTCTTCCGATCGTGAGTCGGGCGCACTACCATCGCGACCCATTCCACAACAGTGAGGATTCTATCAATTTTATTGTATAGGAATCCCATACGAATGTTTGGAATACAAACTGAATATTTGTATTATTCAGCGTAGATATAAAGTATTTGGTTTGGAACCATTTTTTTTCATGTAATTCAATGTTTATATTATATGAAAATATCTGTTTAGAAAAGGCTTTCTCTTTCAGTTTGTGTCTGAAAGTTACTTATCTACACATCTTTTATGAAATTAATTTTTGGAATTGGTTGTTTTCTTTCTTTGGAAGATTCCCATATTTTTTGTATCAAGATGGAGAAATTAAAGGTCAAAAACTTTTTTCCCATATATTTCCTACCTATTCTTGTCATGAAAAAAAGGTCCGTCCGTTTTCCAGGAACCATCTTGTTAGTTGTCACTCACTCTGTGTATAATGTTGAAATTAAGTATGAACTTCAATATTACATACTGTCATCGATCGAATTGGAAAATTGACTCTATTAGATGATAACAAATCCCAGAAGAGTTGCATTCATGACCTATTTAATGAGTGCAGGAAAATTAACTTTATGTGTCTCTGTAGCTCTCAATACAAACTTTCGTAATTTCTAGCTGACTGTTGGTAGCGAAGGCTGCAGATCGGTCAAAGGTGATTTTTATTTCCGAAGTTAATAACAAAGTTTGGTTTTGTCTTTTTTTTGTCCTTGAGGGCAATAAAATGTTGAGTGGAAAACCGTAAATCACAAAATGAATCACAAAGTAATTAGAATTGTGTGACAGTTCACTATTCAAAATTTTGAAATACCGACACTTCCAAAAAATAAAACTTAAATGAGTTCCAGTCATCGAAGAATATATTATTCCAAAATGGACAGACAGTGTATTGGATATATTGGAATGTTTATTCAATGATTTGGAGAAAACTGTTTCCAGCTATTTTGTGGGTTTATGCTAAATGGTAATTTCTTCAAATATTTCATAGGGTTAGAGAATTAATTTTGACAATAATTTTCAGGTTTGCAAAATGGTCACATCTGCATAACCTTACCTCAAAGTTAGTTACTGATTTTCATCGTGTTTATTTGTTTTTTGAGAAATTTTCAAAATTAGCATTTACCTACTAAGAAGTGACAACCCGAACGATATTCTGGTGAAGGTGCCAAATACAATATTTTATTCATTTTCTCAAGCATGCTTTCAAGATTGAGCGTAACTTCAAAGAAACAGATAGAACATATATTTTCGACATATGCTGTTGATTATTCAATATGTGAAAAATTTAATTATTGAAGGAAGGACTCCAAATTGACAACAGTTAACCCAGTTAGTTGTAAACAAAAAACGCATATGTTGTTTCTGAGTAATTTTTTATTGAAAACAAGTTGTGTTTTTCCATTAACCAGCAATCACTTTCTTATGAACGAGGACCCTCAAAATTCTGAACTGGTGCTAGCAAAGAATCAAAGAGGTCTAAACTTTCAACGTGCGAGGCCTAGCATGGGTTCAACGATACACAGTGAGAACCTTGAATTGATTGATTTATAACCAAGTGGTGTACTTATATTTTAGACACCATTACATAAGAAATAACATTAAAGTATGAGTAGTATAATGAACATATCAAAGGCAACCAACTTAATATGTAACAGCAAACGATGATAATACGGAATTGAGTAGACTCTTTGGAATGTTTATTCATATCTGAAACATTCTCCACTCAAGTAAACTTCTTTGTCATACAAGCGCCTTGCTGTTCAAGAATTAATATTCCTTGTGAACGTGAATTTGAAGAACAAAGAACAGTATAACACAGGCTAAATTTTAATTACCGTTGTAGCCTGAGGAATTCAACACGCTTTGAAATTCAATAGTTACCAGTCATATCGATTCATGCTGTATGAACATTTAAAGATATAATGATTAGAAATTCATACATATCAAACTAATAGTACTCTTGTATTATAATTCCTAACAAAAAATAATCGATTTGTACCGAATATAACATATAATGTGTGAAAACTGGGCAAGTTTTTTTCGAATTCGAGTCTAGATTGAACCTTCCTGAGTATATTTTTATATTCATTTGGTCGATAATTTTCGATGAAACTCAAAAAACAATGTGAAAATTTCTGAAATTCTATAAATGACAGAAATTAAATAGGTATTATAAAATGTAGTGTACTTGAATGAGAAGTTGTCGTCTTTAGGTCCGACATTTTTTTATAATCATGTTACGAATTATTTTTTCGATTCAGGGAATTTCTTTTTTCGAAGCGATATGTCTTTTCATTATTATTCATTTGTGGAATTGGCCGCGGTGGTAGTGCGCCCGAATCACGATCGGAAGGCCGTGGGTTCGATTCTCGCCTCGACCAGATATTTTTCTCGAGATAATTTATTTAGTAGAAGCTGGGATGATTCTGCAATCGTGTTATGAATTACACGTTAGAAGATAAGACCTCTTTAGTCCTTAACTCGCACAAGTTTCTCAACTTCTGAGAGTTGTCGTTCGTATGGGGGCGACAGCTGATTAACGGAAAAACATATTTCAAAACAGATTTTCAACAGATTTATTCACAGTCGCATCGACCTCTTGGGTCGTTAGCGACATGTAGATATATTACATGTTCATGAAAAAACTTAGTGGGCATGTAACAAATTGGTATTTCTGAGGAAAGCTAATGGTTCATGAATATCACATTTTTCTCCTAATATGTCCACAATAAATCCTTGCGGGTTACGGTGGAGAGTCTAATAGACCCATTCACTTTGGACCTAACCTAATATGTCCTTTATTGATGGTGGGAAGTCATAATTTTGTCTCTCATTGTGATATAGCATGTACGCACTCGGTGAGAATATGTTTCACACTCTGAAGACTAACACACACTTTACATACTAGGGGTTCTTCAGATAGTAGATACCCATTGGTGAGACGAGTGTGGCCTAGACGAAGACGAAATGAAATGACCTGGGCTTTTCTTTCATTGGGGGTGTTTTTCCAAGGAGATACTGACTGTTTTATCTCATGAAGTTTTGCTGACGAACTCTTCCATGGGGATTGCCAATTGTTGATGATCGTTTGCTTTTATAGAGATTTCAGATCCGTATGAACGGCAAGTGACACTGTATCTGTTAGCGGGTTAGTAATTGCTTCTTTCGCTAATTTGTCAGCTCTTTCATTTCCAACTATGCCCATGTGTGAAGAGACCCATATAAACTAGATGAAAATGTGTTTTTGATGTAGTGAGTGGAAAGACTGTTTTATGTGAAACAAGATTGGATGATTTGTGTATAGCTGTGTAATTGTTTCTAGAGCGTTCAGCGAATCTGTGACAATCAAGCATTTTGGGATGTTCTGAAATCAGAGATGGTGAAAGCTGCCCCTACTCCATCTTCCGTTTTAGATGCATCAGTGTATAATGGAAAGGAGTCTTCGTATTGCTCCAGAAGTTGGTTGAATGTTACATTGATCATCCTGGAATTTGTATTATTTTTGTCAAATTGTAGCAGTCCATATTCAATGTTGGCTCGAGGAATTATTCAGGGCGGAGTACCTATTGGGTGTATTGGGAATTGAGAAAGTACTTGGTTGTTTGAGTAGGAGACTCGAAAGATACTGGTTATATCTTTGGTGAAAAGGAGGGTCTGCAATTTTTTTTTGCAAAAATGGTTTTGAAAAGCTGTGTTATCTCATTGTGGTATACCGAATTTTCTGGATTGGATATGATGGATGCTGTGTTGGTGAGCGATATGTCTTGTTATCGAAATTAAACTCTACATGTCTCGGCATCAGTAAATCCATAAGTTGCTTTCACCAACCTCCAAATGACACTTCATTCGCAAACACCATCGATTTGGCAAATCGACTATTTCAGCGTTGAAATATCTATATTTGATAATTCAGATATCAACTATCTTGAATTTTAGATTATAAATGAGGATGCGAATCCGATGTTTTTGCAACAAGCAGTGAACTTGTTCATGATATGAACGGGTTTCTGAACAAGTGGAGAATTCGCCTGCCTCCCAGATTCATACTTCACCAACATATTTCGCTACAATAGCAGCAACAACGATAGAGCAGAGCAAATTTACCTTCTGAACAATTCGCATTCCACTCCTCAGTTGAGTTTCAGAGTGGAACAATATTCACTCTCCCTACTGTATTGTGATTGCATACCCATTATCCCTGTCAATAAGTGAATGTCTTGCTCATGGGGTTTTTTCTGCAACATGTAATCTGTAGTCTCATCTCCCACATTATTGACAACTTTCGACCTATTTTGATAAAACCTATACCTGGGAAAGTTATCAAGGTAATTGTCAAAAGCAGATTGATAATACATTAAGAAGCTAATCCTGTCACTATTTTCTGGGTTTGAAGGTCGTGGATTTTACGTAGCCGTAATATCCAGACATCGGAGATATATGTATAAACCTCTGAAGAAGCTAACCACTCGCGCCAGCGAAACGTCAGAAAGAAATTCCAAAATTTCACAGCCTTCAAACCCGAAAAATAGTGACACAGAAAACGGTGGTCGCGAAAGCCTTAACCATTTTATCAAGCTCTCTTCTGCCCTGGACAAATTGCATATAGAAAGGGTAAGTCTACAATCAATGCTCTCTTGAATATCATATCCACTATAGTGGTAGGTCTCGAGGAGGGCAGATATTCGTTTATAACGTTGTGTTATCTATCGAAGGCATTTGATTGTGTTTCGCATAATATTCTGCTTGAGAAACTCTCATATTAAAGTTTCCGTGAACTGCCCCCCAAATATTTTGAATTATATTTGCACGATAGATCACAGTGTGTATCATTACATGTAATTAAATTGAATGTGAAATCTGTCTACATGGTTTGCCTCAAGCTGGAGGCCAATTTTGTTCACTCCATATATAAATGGACTATATTACCATATACTCCCAAAAAATGTTTTCTTTTTGCGGATGAAACTTAGGTGGAGTGTCACAATAGTGTGAATGATTTGATTGTTTCTGCCAAAGCCACAGATGAATATATGATAATTAGTGCGACTTTTAGTGAGTAACGATTGTTCTCATTTTTACATTAGTTGTTTGATGTTCGATTGTTCAATTATATTTATTATTGTTTACGTTGGTCTGTTATATGAGCATTGTGATAGAGTTTTATTTGTATATATGACGATATGTTCATAACTTTTGTGTTTTGAATTGCTACAAATGTATCACGTAGCCAATAAAATATTCTTTTCTATTATATTCTACTCTGTATATCTAAATTCTGAGTATTACTTTTCTACAGCGTATTATGTTATTATTGGAAGAACCCATTATCAACAAACGTTCTGGTCCTGATGAAGAACCTTGGTTAAGTTCAAAAAGTGTTTGTAGGCTTCACAACATGTTTTACAAAATTAAGATTTTTTCTTCTTGTTCTGAGACTGCTCAAGAAGGACAAAGGCAAAATAAACCAGTTGTTTTACTGTCAGTGATATCGAAAATATGGAATATTTGAAATGTTTTCAAACAATCATCAATCTAATTTACGTGAACGAAGATCAACAAACCACATTTTAACTGATTTTTGTAACAATATAATCAAGAAATACGGAAACTTTCCAGCTGTTGCAATTTCCAACGCTTTCAATTATGTAAAGCATGAGGGTTTATTGATTGAATTTCAATATTATGGCTCGTCAGATCGTCTTCCTTTGTGATTTTCCAGCTGTCTCACATACCTCACGCATTTATATTTTGTCCATTTGGATACTCTAACATCAGCTGCCTATGCATGTCTTCAAAAATATAAAGGGATTTTATATCTCAGTGAATATCTGGAAGAATTAGATTAGGTAGATTTATTGCCAAGAAATACAATTCCGCTATTTGCATCGATTGATTTGTTGACTGTCGAATTGGAAACCAATCTGTATTGGTAACATTGTATTACTGAAACACCATAACGCTCTGTAACGCTTTTGTAAAAAAAACTTTCTCCGTAATTGGAGACCAAAAAACTTTGAGCTTCCTCTATAGCTATTGACATCGAACAAAAATGAACAATATGAAACTAGTGGCAGAAAACAAACAACCATTTTTGGCATCAGATTCATCAGATAGACTTGATATGAATACCAGTCTTATTGATGAAGCTATTGTGTAGGGAAACACGTCTTAGATAAAATTCCATTTTTATAGTGTTATTAATTTTCATTGAGTAACGGATCAGAGTATTCATTATTACAACACCTTCAGTCGTGTTTATACCTACTGTATTCTACCCAATTAGTGCTTTATATAACAATTTGAATCATATAACCTTCTACCCACTCAATAATACTAATTTTACCTGAGTTTAGGCATGAACTAATTGAAAGTTCAAACATTAGATTAGATTATACCTTTATACCTTTAAGTAAAATTTATAGTGATTAGTTGTTATTGTTATATTTTATCAAGCACTAATTAGGTAGAATATGAACTCGCCTGAGGAACCTGCTGGATAGTGAAACATGCGTTACTGGTCAGTGAAAATACCTCAATGAAGTGTTACTTGAATATGTTGTAGATTTTCATTGCGTATCGGCCAATTCCATCATTTTCAGAAATATTTGAATCAACTATATCTCCATCTTCATGGGAACAATACCAATCGCAGCAATGGAATTGATTACTGGTCTAACCCTTCTGGACTTGTACGTTAAGGAGGTTGCGTTAATGGCCATGTTACGATTGTGCATGGCTGGTGTAAAACTCGAAGTAGGAATGGGTCAATTGAGGCTAAGCCTATGGCGGGAAGTACTTGATGCGCAACCTATGCTGCAGGCAGCCAGTGATGCAATTGAACCCAGGTTTGTGTTTAATAAACCCTTGAAAATACAAATAAAACAGAACACAGAGTCAGATGCTACAAATGCCTAAGGATTGAGTGGGGAATGGGAAAAATACCAGCGTGGTTCAAACAGAACTGGCTAGTATCCCAATCGCTACAAAAGAAATTACCAGGAAAGGAGTTTCTGGCAAAAACATAACAATCTGCACTGATATTAGATAAGCCCCAATAGCCTTGAATAGACAACGTGTTACCTCAGGGCTAGTACTAGAGTGCCACCAAGATATAGCCAAAGTCTCGGTAGATAATAACATTATCCTGAGGTAGGTTTAAGGGCACGCATTGCCGACTCTTTAGCCAAGCATGCGGTTGGACTGAGAATTTTAGGGCCCAGTGACACCTATGGCCTGATGACTTCGACAATTGCGGAACTAGCCAAACGTCACATCCATGCTCAATCCCTAAAGGAATGGGATGGAATCAAAGGATACAGTCTTGCCAGGATCGCCCTGGGCGACCCTGGGAAGCTGGTATCAAAAATATATCTGGTGAGGACCAGGAGAAACCTACGCTTAACAGTAGGATTTCTGACTAGCCACTGTCAACTAAGGAAACACCTCCATATTATGGAGCTAGTATGCACACCTCTACGCAGGATATGTGAACAGGAAGATGAAACTGTCTGGCATGTCTTATGAGAGTGTCCGGAGTTATCGTCAATAAGAGAGTGTGTGTTCAGCGAATCTTGACCTACACCTGCCGCTATTCTCCTGTCTACCTTCCTGGAAATGACACGATGGACGATGACCTAGGAAGACAACTCCTCGGGAGGATGTACAATGGGTCACATGTGGCCTAAGTGCTTTAGGCCTTCAATTACCCTCCTTACTTTACAGATACAGATCTCCATGTTCACATATTTTCCCAACAATTTTTCGGATAATAATTAGTGAGTGAATTTTGCTTAATATACTTTTCAGTTTTCGACACCTTTTTTGTTATAAAGAGGAAGCTTGCAATTTGTAAAAGAAAAGTTAGATATGCTTTCAAAAATTTTCGAAATAATTTTTAACCTGTACTTACACACACTGTACTTACGACACCAATCATTCCAGTCGAAAAATTAGTCCTCAGAGAAAGTATAACTTTGAATATTGGAAAAACCTACCCATTTATCATTATAATAGTAAGTAGTAAACTTCCGAAGGAAGAAGGACAGTAATCAGATACATCACTGTAGACTATCTCAATGAGATGTGTAGGTCATGCACAGTAGTTTCATGAATATATGAACTCAAAAAATCTACTCGGAAGAACTACTTTCGAAGTTAAGTTTCAATCCATTCAGTTTGTACTTCAGATATTAGTAATGGAAATGAAACAACCATCGTTTGCAGGAACACAAACTCAATATATGAGTGTACATTGATATGAAATACCAATTATATGGAAAACTTTCGATTTATTGGTGTACTTCGAAGTTTGGGTGGAAACACATGTCAATTAATCATCATTACTTTTTTGGTACACATAGATTCATTTTCAGTTGATAATTGAAAAAATATGCATGAGCAACTGATTATCTTTGTGAACAGTTTCTATTGATGTATTCAATTTCTTTCTTCCTTTTTTCGATAGTTAAACGCTTTCTGTCGTGAAGAAGAAGTAGCCAAAATGTTTTTTCGAAAAAAAATCCACTTCAAAACATGTATCGTTTTCAGTTATAACGTGATTATTTCTGTTGAATCATTCACACCTCTAGACCATGATGAGTTTCTTCGACATCTCTACCTGAATCTCTGACAAAGAACGACAAAAAATCAAAACAGAAAAATCCTACAATGTAAACATGGAGTGTCTCCCGCTCACGCTCCGCTGACGATGTATCTCGAGTGGCCAGAATGAGAAAAGAGTTTTTACGGGCCGTTACTGTCCCTTTTTTGTGCCCCTCGCAACGCTGACCCCCATTCACGGACCTTTATATTTTCCTTCCTTCTTTTCTTTACGATACGATAACACCTTGGGGAACCATCGGCTTCTGGCCCGCCAGCAACTATAGCACTTTTGTCATTAATTTCAACGACTTTATATATACTGAAAATTGCTCAGGAACATCCGAAGCGGATTACGGTTTTCTTTGTTCGTTTATTATCTAGGGAGATTCCAGATGAAACTTCAGGTGAGTGGAATTGCTGAAATATGCTTTTTCTAGTTGAAAAAGTTCATATTTTCATCGGTCCGGACAATATCAGAAAACAATCGTGTGCTGTGCATATTCGCGATTGGAGAAGTTTCAGCTCCTGCTTTGTTTTTTGAAGAGGGTTGGGTTGTGGGATACTTTCCATTTCTACTGCCATCTTCAGAGTTTTTCGTGTGATCATCTTAGTATACCACATATACTGTGTATTGACAATAATTATACATTACATATGCTGAGATGAGTTTTTCATCAGACCGTCATTTCTGGCAGAATGTAGTAATGTTGATATGGCTAGTATCTGATATGGAATAAAGAGTACACCTTTAAGTTGACGAAAATTTTGTTGTCCATTTTATATTTATTGTACTATTTCCACACGATCAGTAGGTAGAGAATAACAAAGAGGTAAATAGCAACTGGCAACTGATCGCAATCAAATCATAGTTTTGGGAGTTACCTTCAAATTGCATGTCTAAAAAAATGTTTATCACCAGTATCGAGGAGTGACACTGAAATTGAGACAAACAGGAAAAAAGATTTGTATAAGAAAAATCCAAAAGTATTTTTGATGAATTGAATCACAATTATGCTACTTTTCACCTATTTTTGCCTTCATATTCGTATGGATGAATGATGAAATGAACATATTTGTATTTAAAATTTAGTAACTTTAGTTACTTTAGGCACATAAAAGATCTTTTTGAAAAAATTACATCGGAAAACGTCAGGATATTAGATCGTTATTCGATTTATCATAATTATGTAGGATGTATTATATTGAAATCTCTTTTCACACGAAAAATATGTCGATGAATGTGGACAAAAAACTCGAGAGAGTGCGTTAACAGTAAGTTTACTTTATAATAAAAATTATGTAGGTGAATTTGAAGACCTTTCAGTATGAATATCCTTGATCAATAATGATCAAAGATATTCAAATATAAATCGATGAACATTCAATGTTGCCTGTTTCTTGAGTAGGCATCGAGGCCTCATTCCATTCGATCAAGCATCATTTACAAAGAAAATCAATTTTCCGGTATCATAGAAAATTTTCATATAACTGAATCATTAAAACGCCTGAAACAGGTATATATATATATATATATATATATATATATATATATATATATATTTTATATATAT
>WOGO01001734.1:0-17329 GCA_015342085.1 Leptinotarsa defecta
GCAAGCACTGGTTGTGACGGCTTCTCTTCCTTGCGAGGCTCCTGCTGTCTTTTAGCCAAAGTCTTCTCTACCATCGCTTTGGAGTATCCATTCCGCTTCAGCGGAATATCTTGTTATATATCTTGTTAAAGTAGTATTTTAATTGTTGGATCTACCTGACTATTACATAGGGAGACATTGTAAAATTGATTTGAGACTAGTAGATAAGGCAATATTGTGAAATTGATTCAAGACACTCAAGACGCTGTGGTATACGTAAGGAAAACTTTGTAAATAGGATCAGTTAGATATTCCTCTTGAAGATGATCACTTAGTGATCGAAACACGTGTCGTGGTGTTGAAATAACGGTTA
This sequence comes from Leptinotarsa defecta, assembly GCA_015342085.1. Classification (NCBI taxonomy): domain Eukaryota; kingdom Metazoa; phylum Arthropoda; class Insecta; order Coleoptera; family Chrysomelidae; genus Leptinotarsa; species Leptinotarsa defecta. The sequence goes on from WOGO01001734.1 coordinate 353, forward strand.
ATATTGAAGATCTGAATGAAATACGAGCGATATATTCCGATTCTTGCTCTGTGTACAATTTTGGGTCAATCTCATTTTTCGCATGGAGATTTTTTGACAAATCAAAAGCGAATCTGTTCAAACTCGAGGGTTTCTATACATCTTTCATCGACTACATCGATGAAATGTTCAAATACAATACCAATGAAGTCCTTATTCAATTTCCTCAAATATACTCATCACAAAACTCAAATGATTAATTGTGTTCACGTAATATGATCAGAAGGAACAAATAAACATACCTTGTATTTTTGTTCTGACTTTCGGATTTTATCGTAGAGTTTGGCATGATGGAGGGCCAATCCAGAGTAAACCGCGAAAGTTTCAAAAGCTTCCTCATCATTTTTCGTGAAATTTCCTTTATGTTTATTAACCATCTGAACCACTCCTATGATAGATCCTCTGATGAAAATTGGCATACAAAGGATAGTATGAGTGGTATATCCTAAAAAAAATGATGAATTAAATATCCAACAAGAAGGGAAGTCATTTTTTTAGTATATGGTATACGGAAAGTGAATTTATGAGGAAATTGTGAAGATGCACTGCAATACTGCAATAAGAAATATCACGTTTTATTTTGAGTGATACCACGAAATACTAGGAAAAACACACTAAATACTGATTTGCTAATCAGGCTACAGCATAAAAAATTGATCCAAGGGATGCGGTGGTTTTTTTTTGGTAAAGTTTCATAAATGATTAAGGCTTTTGTGGCCAAGGTTTTCAGTGTCACTATCTTCATTTTTTTATTTCCGATGACTGAACGTTCCGACTGCGTGAAGCTCTTACGGGAATCAAATCAAATCAAATCAATTTTATTTTTTTGCCACAATATAAAATTGTATAAGAACAGTCAGGTAGATAAGATGCAATGAAATATATAGGTACGTATGTACAGTACAGAGCCAGGTTAAAAATGATATATAAAGAGTATATACAGCGTGACACATGGTCTACCGTGAGTCACTCTCGAAAACAGATAGAGATAGGAATAGGACATTATTAACAAAAAAGTATCAAAATATCAAAGCGATTTCAAAAATGTATTAATATACGGGGTGTTTCATTTGAAAAAATTAAGTTGCTAGGACTTTTTGATGGAAGTGGCAACGCCGCAATGCTGAAAATATTTTAGATCGATAGAACAGGTAAGGAAATGTGAGAGGTGAAATTTTCAGAAAAATCATGCTTTGCGTTTTCCAGAAACGTCTAGCCTACCATCGACCGTGAGTCACGCTGTATACATGATATTGTGAAAATACATGATACTACCCCAACAGCACAGTCATTTTGGTTGATGACTATAATACCTCTGTCAAATTGGACAACAATAACTTGGGATTGAATGTAAATTGCCATCAGAATTTCCTGTTTCACTATTACAGAATCACTTGAGTTTTTTTAAAATTTCTACCACTTCAATAACATTCATAATAGTTGGAACATTTTCTTAGACTTGATCTCAACTTGCCCTGGACACTCTACTTTCAAATAGTGTCCACCGTATGCTTATCTCGTTTGATATTTTAACTCGCATTACACACGAAGATCTTAGACATATAAACGAATATATTTCGAATGTTTATTGACGAACACCCAGTTAATGTTAAAATAAAAACCATATGAAACTATTTAAACAATTGGGTTTACTAGAGATTATAATGTACTTTCCAATCTGAAAGCTCAGTGCAATTGAATCACTAACTAGGCTACAGAAATGATATCAATCACCTTGAAGATATCATATCCAACAATTTTAAGTCTTCAGTTATTTGTGACTCATTTCAAATACTTGATGTTATGTATTACAATGATGTAGTTGGCAACGGTGCTGTTATATCAATTCTTGTTGCTAATTTTTCTTTGACATTTTACTGATTGATTATAAGATATAAGAAACATTTCAAATATAAAGAGCCATCGATCGTACTTTGATACTCAGTGTTTTATAATGACTCAGTTTTTGTAAAATGACTTGTTTACTTATTTTATTTTTAAAACCGAATATTTTGTGATTAGGTGAAGAGATCAAGATCTCGAGGAGGTTTGGCTGGTGTAGATGGAATGAAATCAGTTTTTGGTCAGATGGTTAGCAAACTGCCACTACTTACTTCTGAAACCCTAGCATTACCACATAGAGTGTGGAAGGTTGAGTTCGTGGGTGAGTTGTTTTCTATTCAGATATTACCTCTAGCTTAATTCTTAACTATGTCAATATAATTTCACTCACATAATGGATAGAAAGTATATGCTTTTTGAAGGTTTTCATAATTAAGCATTAGAAATGCTACTGTCCATTGATAGTCACAGAAAGGATTTTTAGTCCTAATAGTCCAAGGACACTTATAATTAGGAAATTATTTCACTATTTTCTGAAACAAATCATATACTTCAGAAAGTAGTAATGAGATTATGAATATTTATCAGTATTCATAGTTAGAAAATGTTTCGCAGTTCCAAAATCTGGATGAATGAAGGAGAAGAACTGTTTAAAATTTCAAGAATATCAATTCTATTTATTCCTCAAGACTAAAACGTGAAGGTGGCGAGAAATATTTTCGAAAGAAAATATGGATCATGAAATTCGTAAAAAAGAATCCTGAAAATGTATATATTGAAATCAAATTATTGCAGTTTACCATCCTGTTATGTGGTATGCACTGTTCATCAATAGAGAACATCAAAGCTTTTCAATGAAGCCTTGATGAAAATCCAATCTTATTTATTTATTGATTATCCGTTTGACATATAAGTATGTATAGGATTTGGCAAGTAATGAAGAACACATGAAAACGCAGTGTCTGTATATAAAACATTCTAAAATTAACACATAAAATAAAATACAATACAAAAGAAAACTATTTTATGATATACAAAATTCGTCTAGGTTATGAAAACAACTATCAATTGAATACTTTTTCAGATTTCAGGTAAATTCATTAATTTTATTGAGCTCCTTAATATCTTTTGGTAACTTATTAAAGATATTTGGGCCCATCACATGAGGTGAATTAGAAGTAACCTTACATTTACAATACTGTATGTGGAAGTTATATTTTTGACGAGTATTCCTAATATGTATGATTTCATTGGTGATAAATATATGTTTGTTATTAAAGACAAAAATTGACAATTCGAGTATATACTTGCTGACAAGAATCAAAATGTTAAATTGTCTAAATAAACTTCTGCAAGAGGCCCTTTTTGAGGCGTTGGCCGTAATTCTCAAAATATACTTCTGTGCAACAAATACATTTGATATCGAAGTCGAGTTACCCCACATAAATATGCCATGTCTCAGTCTGGAAGCTACTTGAGCATGGGTATGGTGCCAAAAGTTGCTGATATGTCAAGATATCTGTTAGGTTTCTAAAGAGATAAACCTAATGAGTTAATTTTACTCGTTAAATTTGAACAGTTTTGTTTCCATGTCAAACATGCATCAATTTTAGTTCCCAAAAAATTTGTCTCTTCTTTTCCCAGAATTGACATGTTCTTAATTTGAAATTGAATAGGCACGCAATGTTTTTGTCAATTGTGAAATCTAACTAATTGTGTTTTGTTTGCATTGAGATAAGAGAATTAGCTTCGCACCAGTTCATAACAGATTGCAAAGTATATTTACATTTGTCTAAAAGTGAATTTTCATCCATGTCAGATACTATTAAAGACGTATCGTCGGCATACATTGTTAAAGAAGTATTCCTAATATGTGATTCCAAATCATTTGTATATGAAAGGAACAATATAGGTCCTAATACCGATCCTTGCGGAACACCCATTGAAATATTTAACAAACTTGAATTTCATTTATCATACGTACTCATACTGTGGTTACTAATTGCAACATATTGATGCCTATTTTCTAAAAATGATGAAATCCAGGAATGTGCTACGCCACGAATGCCGTATGAGTGATATAGAATATCTTTGTTTTGTGTTTGGAGATCTGAATATTCTGAAGAATGAATGTTAGGTTAATTTTTTCAGTGATGAATGTTGTTCAAGAAATGTCAAAATTTGCAAGAAACAAATAAGCTCCGTGATCACAAACTACTAATAACTGTTATAAATGTAAGGACTTCAAAGGAAAAAGTCAGAAAAAAAAATGTCATTTTCAATGAAGTTAAATTTCTTCTTGTTCAATAATTTCATATGAATTTATATAATTAAGTAATTTGACACAGTAATAATATATTTTTGAGGATTTTTTCCAACTGTGCGATTTGTGATTGATGGATTCAAAAATTTTATTTTCGACATCAACTTAAATGTCTATTTCTTATACAATTTCATCTTTTTCATTTTCTTTTCATTCGATTAAAAAATATTTATATAAAATATAAGTATACAATTAGCTTAGACATATCTATACTTATAAATGTGACAGTCACTCACTCATCACTCACTCACCCATTCATATCTGTTTCTCCGTACTGGTAAGTCCTAGGAAGCTTGAATTTGGTATACAGGTGCTTCTTAGGTCTTAGATGTGCATTAAGAAAGAATTTTTTAATATTACAACCGGGGCACCCCCCGTGGGGGTAAAAGGGGTGCGTTTACATATGAAAATCACCTTTTCATCACTTTCTCTTCGTCCCGCTATATTTTCGGATGCTCAAATTTTGTATGTAGGTTGGTTTCATGTTGTAGATGTGCAATAATAAAGGATTTTCAAATAATTCAAATGGGGCGCCCCCTGGGGATAAACGGGACCCGTTTACATATTAAAATTACCTTTTCGTCACTGTTTCTCCGTGCCGCTATATTTTCAAAGTCTGAAATTTTGTATGTAGGTTCGTTTTATGTTGTAGATGTGCAATAAGAAAATATATTCAAATATTCCAACTGGGGCGTCAGCCATGAGCGTTCATAAAATGAAGCTACCTTTTCATCACTGTTTCTTTATGCCCTTAACAACAAAGCTAAATCAGCTAAAGGGCTACAAAGGGCAAACTGAAAAGCACACCCAGAAAAATCATTGCCTGATGTAAATATTAAAGAAGCCAATTAGTCGGTAACTTATATTATTCATAAATTTTGCTACTAATTGAATAATCAATGGAAAAATGAAATTTCTATATTGTTGGGAAAGAAAGTTTTTGGCCTTCTACTTCTCTATTTTGATACAAAAAATGTGTGAATCTTCCAAAGAAAGGAAGAAAGCGATCAATTTCAAATAGAGTTAATTTTTGGCTCTTGTCTGCCATTTAAGTATAACCCGTTATTTCTTTTAATTTTATTAGGTTGAGCTCTCTACTCTAGGTGTATGTACATATGCAATACAAGGTTAATACCTGTATAGTTTAATATACTCACTCTATTGGCAATGAATACTTTAACAGGATCTTGTTTGTTCTTATTATTGTATGTATGTATGTACCTAGTGTTAAATTATTACTTTGAGTTCCTTACTTAAATTCCTGGGAATTTCTGATGTATGTATGTATGGACGTACATAATATGTTTTTTCTGAAGCAGTGATATAACTTTATCTTGACTTTCGATAAGTTATCAATACATAGGTTTTTTTAATGAAACAAATGAACAAAAGTTGCCTTTTTACGAAAGCAAAATAATTGTTTTCACGTCGATAAAAATCACCAACCGTTTCTAAGATATTTGCAAAAAGTTGAAAATGACAGATTCTATTTTTTTGCTTCACTGCCTCCAATTTCAATGATATAAAAAAATTACAGAGAAACTTTTGGCTCCACTTTATGTTTTTCATTATCTGGTTCAACCCATTTTCCAATGCGATGTTTCGTTCATTGAAATTCATCATCAGTTTTTTTTTATACGGACCTGTATATTTTTTATACATTTTGGTAGTCATTGTTATTACTAATTCATTGATATATTACAACATATGTATTTCTCGACGTTTTTCCGGAAAACACATCATCAATATTCTATCATTTTTTTATTCAGATCTCGAATTTCAGAATGTTACTAAAATCCAGAGTTCTCCCGTCGGTGATGTCGTTCATTGAGATCCAAAATATGTTTTTCCGTTAACCAGCTGTCGCACCCCTAAGAACGACCCTCAAAAGTCGAAACTTGTGCGAGCTAAGGACTAACGACTAACTTACCTTTTAACATGTGATTCCTAACACGTTAAAAGGTATTTATACTCACTAAAATCCAAATAGATTTCTGTCAGGGTTGTCTTGAAAAAGAGAGACCAATAATCTTTGTTTCAATACTAAGCCTTCATAATTTCCAAATGTCTCATGAAAATTTGTAGCTACTCAAATATTTCTGTTCAGAAAATGAGTATATTAACAGGAGAAACATAATAAGCGGTAAATTATTTTTTGAAGTAAGCCATGAAATACATGAATGTTAATGTCAAGTTAATTGTCAAACACAAAATAAAACAGTTATTCAATTTGGTGAGTGGTATTAAGGGAAAAACATGAATTTTTACAATGACGAAAGAGTGGATATGCTTTTTGTTTATTCGAGATGTTTGAGAAATGCTATCAAATATTTGGCAATGGCAAATAATTGATTTGGTGATCAGATCTCAAATAATCATCAATCATTATGCCCAAGTACTTGATACAGTCAGCATCAAAGATTTCGATACTCTCACTAATTTTGAGTGGACCTAGTTTTGGTGAAAAATTTTGACAAGAACCGAAAGTCAACCATTTTTTTTTCTAAATTTACCGTTAATAAATTACTATCAAACCATTTCTTGATAATTTTGAAATCTCCTTCCACACTTACTTTTAAATTATACCAGCTATTGGCGGTATATGAAAGCATCGGATCATCTGCAAAAGATTGAATTTTCACTTCTGTTTGCATATAGAATAAATCATTCATGTAAATATTGAATAATATCGGACCCAAAACAGAACCTTGAGGAATTCCATAAATACATATTTTTTGTCACTGCATATATCATTAATTTTAACTTGTTGATTTCTACTTTGCAAGTAATGTTTTCAAAAGTATTGAATTGCTGACTATCTAAATTAAGAAAAACAGATATAGTTAATATTTTATCATCAAATGATTGATATCCATTACTTACTATTTGATAAATTGCATTCTGTGTGGACTTATTTTTTCTGAATCCGAATTGAGTATTCGAGAAAAAATAGATTTTATCTGAATATTTTTTAATTATATACTCACAGATTTTTTCAAATGTTTTTGCTAAACTATATATCAATGTGATAGGTCATTAATTCTTCATTTCATTCTTATCACCACTTTTGTAAAGGGGCTTAATTATTCCAATCTTGAATGCCTCGGGGCATTCTCCAGTATTGAAAATCATATTTATTAAATGCACTAAAGGTTCTGATATAAGATTTTTCAATGTTTTTACAATTTCCATCATATTCAGGTGATTTTCTATGTTTCAAATTATGAATTATATTTTCAACTTCAGAGTTATTTGTTTTTTCCATATAAAAGAAATTCACATATCTTTTCAAAGTGTTTGTATCCACCGTGTTTTTTATTTTTTCTGCCAAGTTCTCTCCAACTTTAGAATAATAATTGATAAATTGAATAGGCATAACTTTTTTATCTGTTGTAGTTACGCCTTTAGTCATTCTGATGCATTTGATGTTATTATTTTCAGTTTCATTACATATTTTTCAATACAACTCCATAATTCTTTGAATGTTTTACTACCTTTGTTAATTTATTCTTATACTTGATTTCATGTAGTTGATTATTTCTGTTTTTTTGCCACTCGGTATATAATTAATATTTTTTATTTTCAGAATTTAATAACCCACGGGTCATCCAGCCACCCTTTTATTTCCGATTTCTTTTATTTTGACTTTTTTCGTATTTTCATTAATACAATTTTGAATACTCATGACATGATTAGCAAGATCGTTTACACACCTCATTTCATAAAAATAATTCCTATTAAAATTCCTGAAGGAATTATGTAGGAACTTAATTATATAATTGATCATATCCATTTAGATAGAATGAATCATTACAATCAATTTTTCATGTTTCTGAAAATATCATTAAATCAAATTCCTTTATAATTTGATTAAGGTATAATATGACTTCATCAAATTTTTTAGCTAAACTCATAACATTTAAATTGAAAATTTAAAAATGATGACTTTTAAAACTAGTACTCTGATAATATTTTATTTCAACTACCTTTGTCTCAGTAGTAGATGATTATTTATAATTGGTTGATTAACTTCATTCAAAAACACAAAAATACAACTTGAAACACTAGTACTCAGTGCTTTATACTATTACTACAATTATTCAACTAGATAGATTTTCTGTTCTCTTACTCTTGCGACCCTGTCTGATTTGTTGGCAAATCAAAGTCACTGAAACTTTTTCAACCTTCATCCTTTCCTGAACAGCGTTCGTTGTGACTTTCCAGAACTACAATTGGCAAACATACCTTATACCGTTGTTAGGGCTGCAACTGCCCAAGACATTAATATTGAACTACTCAAAAACATTATCTCTTATTCACACATTATTATGAATGCAGACCCTTTGTTGGATATTCACAAGGTTCAATTCAAATAAGTAATCTGCGGTTGTGGGTAATAATCTTTCAGTTGCTCTTCTTAACATACGGTCTCTCAGAAATGAAACAAACGAACTGTATATATATTTAGCAGACTGATTTTCTCGATATTTTATTGTTGAGCAAACATTGGCTAAAATGTGATAAAACAGTCTTTATAAATGATTATACAGTTCTGTCAAAATATTGTAGGTCAACTTCATCCAATGGATCCTAGTGAAAAACTCTTTTAGACAAAAGTTGGGATTTGAAAAGTTTGACAAACTAAATCGTTTGTAACAAGAGAAATTATTTGAATTTTCCATAGTGTATTCAAAAAAAAATTATATTTACATATTATGTTTATTGTATGAGTTTGAAAATGTCCGTACAGGACGAAACTGAGGTAACGTTAGTTACAAATAAAAGTGGTAAAAAACAGAAAGTATTTCTCTTTTCTTTATTAAACATTATATCTCTATCGGTCACCAATAACAGATGTAAGTACTTTTCTTATTCAACTAGAATTTTGGCTGAATATACTACCCCTCAAATCAACTACTATACTCACAGGAGACTTAACTTTAGATATACTAATTCTATTTATACCCAGACGCTGAGTAACTTATTAGGATCATTCAAACTACAAATGCATGTAGAAAGTCCTACTCGTCTAACTCGGCAAGGCACAATTGATTATGTATGTAGAAACCTGGATGACAAATTTATTACGTTTTATGTGGCTTCCCCAGGATTATCTGATTATGAAGCTGTCCATTTGACTACTAACATTAAGCCAATTATGAAGTTTTTCAAATTCAAATATGGAAGGTTGTACAGTTCTTTAAACTGTAATAGGTTCCTACCGCCAGAATTGCAAAATACTGATTGGAAATATGTTCTAGAAATAAACAACCCATTCGATACCTTGAATATTACTGGAGTTCTATCCCAACACCAAACCGTTATTTTTAACACCTCGACACGTGTTTCAGTCACCAAGTGATATCTTATAAAGAAATATTGAACTAAAGTACAATGTTGTCTTTTTTATACTATAGATACCTCTGTTAGGTACCCGCGTCTTAATTGTTTTAAATTAATTTCACAATGTTGCCTTATTTACTAGTCAGGTCAATCTGATAACTAAAAATATTATTTAAATAAGCTATATAGTAAACTATTAGGTATTGGTCCACCATCGCTATTCATGATAGTATTATGTTGACTTATTTCTAAACTCTCATAGGCATGTATATGCTTATGCCCGACAAGCTGAAACAGCTGTCTACCGGTGGCTCTTGAATTGAAATCACATTGGTAATGATCAGAATAGTAATCATCTTTATCTTTTGAATTTCATGGAATTATTCTCCAGCAGCTGAAAATTGCCTATTTATCAACAAATTCAAAATAATTTTGAAGCAATGATCAAATTAATTATCGAAAATTTGCAGAATTTCAAGTTGGCTCAACAATTAATATTTAAATTTTGGCAATATTGAATTCTTATATATGTTTGAAACACTTATAGTAAAGTTTCTTCCAAGTACACAAATTGCTGAAATTTCTTCCACAGTTATTTTATTTCTTTAAACACATTTTCAAACAACTTCCTGTTTGTGGTTTTACACAACTAATTCTTTTTTTTTCCAGGAGAGAGTGTTGATGACTGTGGGGGCGGATATAGTGAGAGTATAGCAGAAATGTGTGATGAACTCCAGAACGGATCTTTGCCTCTCCTGATCCCAACACCAAACGGGAGGGATGAATCTGGAGCAAATAGAGACTGCTTTATATTAAATCCAGCAGCAAAGACTTGTCTGAATTTGAATATGTTCCGATTTTTGGGAGTGTTAATGGGTATTGCCATAAGAACAGGTTCACCATTGAGCCTTAGCCTAGCTGAACCTGTCTGGAAACAGTTGGCAGGCATAGACCTTACTCCCGCTGATTTGACAGAAATTGACAGGGATTATGTACCAGGTCTTCTCTGTATAAGAGACATGGGCTCGGAAGAACCTCTATTTCAAAATATGGAAATGCCATTTTGCACCCCCTCTTCATCTGGTACTGACATCCACTTGAGCACAAGATACAAAAAGATAACTTTCGAAAACCGCCTGGAATATATTAGACTGGCTTTGAATTTCAGGTAATTTGAAAATCAATTCGAGTTGACTAACTCCCAAACATTTTTCTTCTCATAATATGTTTCGTGAAACTACGTTGAATTGCATATCTATAATATTCTGTTTTTTCAACAGTTTACCGAATGTTACAGATTGCACGAGTTTGATGAACAAATTAAAGCTGTTCGAGATGGTATGTCTAGAGTAGTACCAGTGCCATTACTATCATTATTCAGTGGATATGAGTTGGAAACAATGGTTTGTGGCTCTCCTGATATACCATTGTCCTTATTGAAATCTGTAGCAACTTATAAAGGTAAAGAAAAATATTTTAAAAGAGTTGTGAGATTTTATAAAATTCTTGCAGGAATTGACATTAGTGCTCCACTGATTCAGTGGTTCTGGGAAGTCATGGAGGAATTCACAAATCAAGAACGATCATTATTTTTGAGATTCGTTTGGGGAAGAACTCGTTTGCCACGAACTATAGCTGACTTTCGTGGGAGAGATTTTGTCATACAAATTCTTGACAAATATTCCCCGCCGGATCACTTTTTGCCTGAAAGTTACACTTGCTTTTTTTTGCTTAAAATGCCTAGATATTCGTGCAAGGTAAGATCATTAATAAGTAAAAAAGTATTCAAGATGGTAGTATAAAGAAAGGTAAAAAATATTTGGGAGAGAAACTAAGCCAATATGCCAACATTTACAATTATGATTTAAATAATTTTATCACCAATAATCAGTAGGCAGTAATCTGATTATAAATGGCAATCTCTATTGGTAGATTTTCAAATTGAATTATATTTATTCTGATTTCTTGAAGTGACAATACTAAAAAATGATCACTTCTTAACTTGGCTTCAATGACTGGCAATAACAATTTAATCAATACTTAACTTTAATTTGCTCATATGTAATATAAAAATTGTAACTGGTTTTGCTGGGATCAAAACTCATTCAAAGATGAAGCTTTTGGATGATTTACAAAGTAGGTGTAAATCAAACCCTCGGGTGCCAGTTTTTCCTTGGTATGCTCCATTTCCTGTATAGTAAACGATGGAGGTATCCAGTATGTATGGTATGTAGGCCTTAATTATGTCAAATCATTGAAGAATTTCATAAAATATCTGTCGTCTCGGCCAGATCCAGCTGCTTATTCATTTGTAGGCATATAAACGTAGGCTGATTAACGAAAAAACAGATTTTTTTTTAAAAACGTTGCAAAGAATATGCATCTCTGGTAATGATACCCAACCAGACTTTTGAATATAAATCAGAAATATTAGATTTTGAGGAACATTTTACATTTACAGTTATTGCCAATACCTTTAATAATTCAATGACTATTAATTTATTTTCCTAGAACAATAATTACAAATTATGAAATGACAATTCATCTCTACTATAAAATTATTAGATAAATATATCTCATACAATGAAAATAAGAAGACCAATAAAAATCAAATTGAGAAACCACATCACTTCAAAATAAATAAGAAAAAAATACATTCTACTACTCCATCTTGATACAAGAAAAATGTGGGAATCTTTCAAAGAAAGGAAGGAAGTAATCAATTTAAAAACAAGTAACTCTATACATGGATGTGTGGATCATGCAAAGAAGCAACTTTCAGACACAAACTGGAAGAAAGCCCTCCTGAAACAGCTACTTTCATATAAACATTGAATTACACGAAAGAAAAATATTGTTTTGAAACAAATACTTTTACAGGAACACTGAATTATACAGAAGATACTTTTCTCTACTCAGTTTGTATTCCAAACATTCGTTATGGAATGAAATTCAGATATCATTTTGTATCAAGATGGAGTAGTAGAAAGCCAAAAAACTTTCCCAAAAATTAATCACTCCTAAAAATATAACCCCTTCAATTCAAAAAAATACAGTACAAAATAACTATTCATCTTTAACGTTATTCTCTTTAGTAACTATAATAACAAACTCATTCCTATCCAATATATGAAATATTTTCAATAGCTGATCTGAATATTAATCTTTTGAAAACTAATATGAATACATCTCTTCTCACTGATCTCTCGAGCAGCTTCCATTTTCAGCAAATTGTTTGGAAACCAACACGTATTACAATCTTCATTTGGCCGCAAATTTTGTTGATGGTCATGTGAACCATGTTGATATGCCCCGTGTAACTGATCATTAACTAATATGGCACAATCTGAAAATTAAAACGCCTTTTGATAAAATGAATTTTAAAAGTTTTAGAGATTATAGATTTTTTAATATTGAGTGTTTCGATAATGATATGCTGTATAAACTGGCAACAAATATTTTATAAACAGAATATAGACGAGAAGGTGAGTTTACTAACTTGAATGATATTCATCAAAATACTAGTAGTAGGGATACTTGGAACGCATTAAACAATTGAATGTGTATTCTTCTAAGGCTTAAAAAATGCTGATGCATTAACAGATATTTTATAGAGGCAGTGGAATTGCTGGATTATAAGATAAAGTTTGAACTTAGAGAAGAGTACAACAGTGTGAAATGTTCAGAGCATTTATCTCTGTTTGAAATACGAGCAACCTGTTGCAGGTTCAGATGTTGAAATTGTGGTGTCTATATATTTTAATAAAACTATTGGGTTTCTTGAATTCAATAAAATTTGTCTGAGACCCAATCAGGTTTCAAAAAAAAATATCAGTACATTAATAGCTCTGACAAAAATCACAATATACTAGAAGCAACTGGATGGAGTCAAACTACAGCTCTTGTATTATTGGATTATATCAAATCATTCATTACATCGAACATGAATTACTTCTAGCAAAATTGAAATATTACTGCTATTCAGAAAATATAATTGAAATGATAGATAGCTATTAATTGAATCGTTGCCAAAGAGTTGAAGTTGAGGAAAGCACATCAGATTCAATCCTCAATAGACAAGGAATTCCCCAAAGTTCCATATTAGGACCACTAATTTTCTTGATATACCTACACTAATGACCTCATAGATCTTGCTAATAATTATAGTATCCATCAATTTGCAGATGACACTCAGGTCTACACTAGATTTACAAATAGTTCTGCCTGAACCACCTTGATATGATCGATACCTTTGAAAAATTATACGAATATTTCACAAATCATGGCTTCAAGTTGAATGTGTATAAGTCTCAGTTGGAACTAATTTGAAAATGAAAGTTTAAAAATGAGTAACATTTGTAATATCAAAATCGATGGGGTAACAATGAAACTTAGTTCTACGGTTAAGAGTTTGGGCCTATATAATAAAAATGGCTGCTCGGAAACAAATCTTAGACTTGACACTAAATACGAGCAGAGTAAGCGACTTCATTGAAAACTGGATGGTATCGGATGAGCCATCGTGTTCTGACCACAGGAACATCCGATTCGATTTAGTTTCACATCCCATAGTGGCTGCAAAATCAGAAATGCACGAGAGACAGACTAGGAAGGCTACATAGAGACACTCAGGGAGTCTTTAGATAGGGGAATCACAACCATTAGGGATACAAATAGTGTAGAGGAGGCAGTCGAACAGGTAAATGAGGCAATCATGGAGGCCTACCAGGAAAACTGTTCCGAAAAGATCAAACACTACAGCGTCTGGTGGAATTAGCACCTCGTAAAGCTGAGGTTCGAAGTGCGAAGGTTATTCAACAAAGCCAAAGGACACATATAGGAAAAACCTTACCCAGTACAACAAAGAAATCTGGAAGGCAAAAAGAGACTCATGGAGGAGGTTTTGCATTGAGGTGGAAGAAACACCCACTTGTGCAAGAATCCACCGAGTACTTGCCAAGAAAAATACTGCGAGCTTAGTGGGTTTCCTAAAAAAAGGGGGGACATAACTCACACAGAAACGGAAAGTATAAGGTGATAGTTACAAAAGGGAAATTTGCAAGCGTCATCTCGGAGCGCATACAAACATCGTCAGCAGATGGTGCGAGCATGATGACCTCTCAGTGAATGCCCAAAAAAATCACTGTCGTGTTCACAAGGAAAAGAGTGATGAGAGGGCTAAAATCACCAATACTCAATGAAGTGGAGATCCCTTTCGCCACAGAAGTCAAATACTTAGGTGTGACTTTCAATCACAGGCAAACGTGGAACCTCCACATCCAAAAAACAGCACATAAGGCCAGGATGGCCCTGGGAATCTGCAGAAGAATGTGTGGAAAAAACTGGGGGCTGAACCCAAAAATGACACTCTGGTTTATACAAGAGTAGTGAGATCCATGATACAGTGTAGTGATTTGGTGATCCATGATACAGTGTAGTGATTTGGTGGACAAGAACAAGGCAATCGGGTACGGCCAGGCTATTAGGCGGCATACAAAGGCTGGCGTGCCTGAGTGTCGCGGGAGCCATGAGAACGAACCCAACTGCAGCATTTGAGGTCCCACTCGGACTTCCACCATTGCACATCTACATACAAAGAGAAGCTCGACTGGTGACCTACAGGCTAATGTAGGGGCAGATCCAATACTAGGAATGCCCGTGGATAACACAGTTTCGCAGTACAACTTTCAAAAAGATTTTAAAATCATACCAAGTAGAGAGGACTGGCAAAACGGCCCACCGGTAAAAGCACAGGAAACTTGGTATACAGATGGCTCAAAGACCCAAGAAGGAGTGGGAGCCAGTATATACGGAGGCAGAGCAAAGACGAGAATCGCACTCAACCTCGGACATAATGTAACTGTGTTTCAGACAGAAGTAGCGGCCATCGAACACTGTATAGGGGAAATAAACAGGCAGAAGGTCACAAATAAAACCACTGCTATTTTCACCGACAGCCAGGCGGCAATTAAGGTGCGAAGCTCATTTCAAGTCTTCTCAAGACTGGTGGGAAGCTGTCTGGGTCACACTAGATTGGGTGAAGTCGCATCCAAGGCTATGATCGGCCCAGAACCCTTCTGCGGGGTAGCGAAAGCATGTATAAAGACATCCATAAATACATGGATGCAAGCCGAATCGATAGATTGGTGGAATAAGCTCTCAGGAATGAGACAGGTTTATAAAGAAACCATTGCCCAGATTCACGGAAGACCTGCTAAACCACAACCGTAAGGGTAGTGGTGGGTCTACTACCGGGGCATAGCCGACTCAGAAAACATATATGAGCAACATGGTTTTGACAGAAGAAACCCAATGCGTAGCGATATCAATACTGAGACACGCAATATGCGGGGAAGAGAAACCAGAGGCTGCCAGCTATATGAAGGCGTCAATGTCAAGACTATGGAGTCTCATCAAAGAGATTAAGCTAGACAATGAGCTTTAACAACCAAGGAGCATCACAATAGATCAGAAAAGGTTGCAGTGAATCAGGCCATGAGCTAATTTCCCGACAATCTAATCTAATCTAATATAAACCACCATGGACAATATGAATGATACCTTGAAAAATTATACGAATATTTCACAAATCATGGCTTTAAGTTGACTGCGTTCAAGTCTCAATTGGAACTAATTTGAAAATAAAAATTTAAAAATGAGTAACATTTGTAATGTCAAGATCGATGGAGTAACAATGAAATCTAGTTCTACGGTTGAGAGTTTAAGCCTATACAGTGCCTTCATTTCAAAACTTCCCACCCCTAGTACTTTGTTTCGTAGGGAGAATTTGCCGTAGGCAAAAAACACGTCAATTAAGATATCGAGGGGGAAGTTTAAAACCAGTGCTAGTGGTATTTTAGGTTTAACCCCCTTACCCCTAGCTACTCCAACTTAATAATTTTAAAAGACACCCCCTATCTTGTAACACATCATTTTAAAGATCTCAAAAATCCTCACTCAACCCCGTTTAGAAAACTGAAATTGGTTGATCCGTTCTCGTAAAATAGGGCAAAAAGAAAATTAATTATAATAAAAAATAAAATAATAGCTATTGCAATTAAATAAATGTACCTTACTTTATTAGGTGTTCAAAATGTTCACTATTGGTAGCTAAGCAAAAGTACAATCTATTCTCGAATTCCTGTCGGACTTTTGTAAATGTTTCGTTATAAATTTGTCTGCATGTGTCAGTAATCCATGTGTCTTAGATCCTGAATGTCCTGCGGGGGAATTTTGTATACCATTGTCTTCAAATAACCCCAGAGGAAGAAATCCAATGGCGTTAAATCCGGAGATCTCGCCGGCCATTTCAGAGCGCCTCTTCTACCAATCCATTTGTCAGGATACCTTGATCGAGCCACTGTCGGACATGCAATATGTAGTGTGGCAGTGCGCCGTCCTGTTGAAAATGTAAATTTTGTTCATCCAAG